>PVIA01010336.1:0-52631 GCA_004024845.1 Tonatia bakeri | reverse complement strand
GACCTTGTTGAGACTTGCTTTGTGTCCTATCATGTGGTCTATCTTTGAAAATGTTCTGTGTACATTTGAAAAGAATGTGTATTTAGCTTCTTTGGGATGGAGGGCTCTAAATAGATCAGTCAAGTCCATTTCATTTAGGGTATTGTTCAATGCCATGATATCTTTGTTGATATTTTGTTTGGAAGATCTGTCCATTTTTTAGAGTGGGGTGTTAAAATCCCCCGCTATAATTGTGTTGCTGTCAATATCTTTCTTAAAGTCCTCTAGGATTTTCTTTATGTATTTGGGTGCACCTATGTTGGGTGCATATATATTTACAATATTGATGTCTTCTTGGTGGATTCTTCCCTTGAGTATTATGAAGTGACCTTCTGAGTCTCTCTTTATGGCCCTTTTTTGGAAGTCTATTTTGTCTGAAATGAGTATTGCTACCCTGGCTTTTTTTTTCCTGTCCATTTGCTTGGAAAATTTGTTTCTAGCCCTTCACTTTCAGCCTGTGCAGGTCTTTTATCCTGAGGTGGGTCTCTTGTAGACAGCATATGTGTGGGTCATGTTTTCTTATCCATTCAGCTATTCTATGTCTTTTGATTGGAGCATTTAATCCATTTACATTTAAGGTTAGTATTGATAGGTACTTATTCATTGCCATTTATGTACGTGTGTTCCTCTCTCTCTTTCTCTTTTCCTTCCTTTCCTTAAATCAGACCCTTTAGTATCTCTTGCAGAGCTGGTTTAGTGGACGTATATTCTTTTAGACTTCTTTTGTCTGGGAAGCTTCTTATTTTGCCTTCTATCTTGATTGAGAGCCTTGCTGGGTAAAGTAGTCTTGGCTGTAGGCCTCTGGTTCTCATTACTTGGAATATTTCTTGCCATTCTCTTCTGGCTTGAAGTGTTTCCATTGAGAAATCAGCTGTTAGCCTTATTGGGGCTCCCTTGTATGTTACTTCCTTTTTCTCCCTTGCTGCCTTTAATATTCTCTCTTTGCCTTGAAATTTTGCCATTTTAATTATGATGTGTCTTGAGGTGGGCTTCTTTGTGTCCCTTTTGATTGGAACTCTTTGTGTTTCCTGGATTTGTGTGACTTTTTCTCTCTTCAAATTGGGGAAGTTTTCCTTCATTACTTTTTCAAGTAGGTTTTCTATCCCTTGCTCATCTTCTTCTCCTTCTGGTATCCCTATTATACGGATATTATTACGTTTCATATTGTCTTGCATTTCTCTTAATCCCTCTTCATTTTTTCTGAGCCTTTTTTCCTTTTCTTGTTCTTTCTGGATGTTTTTTTCTACTTTGTCGTCCAATTTACTGATCCGATATTCTGCTTCATCAATCCTGCTTTTCATTCCTTCTACTGTGTTCTTCAGTTCAGAAATTGTATTCTTCATTTCCTCTTGGCCTTTGTTGATAGTTTCTATTTCCTTTTTCATATGGATACAGTTTGCAGTGAGATCAATGTAGCTTCCCTGTAGTTTCTGGAAGCTCATTGTGAGCTCATTGAACTTCCTTATAATCATTGTTTTGAACTCAATATTTGATAGTTGAGTTGCCTCTATTTCATTTAGCATTCCTTCTGAGGCTTCCTCCTTTCCCTTCATTTGTGGATTGTTTCTTTGTCTTCTCATTGTTCCTGAGACTGTTCTTATTAACCTCTGTTTCTTAACTTGATCTGTTCTGGTTCCTTGTGTTTATGGTGTGAACTTCTGTGGTAGAATACCTGTGAGATTCAGTGGTGTAGTCTCCTTTGGGTATCCTGGTGTTCACAGCTTCCCCCTACTCTTTGTTGTGATCAGTTGGAGGAGTAAGGCAAAATAGGTTAAGACAGCAAACCAGTATTCTATGATATTTACAGTAGCAGCCAGTAGAGAAGAGATGGGAGATCCTTCAGCTATATATAGTGTAAACCATGATCTTCCACCCCACTATCCACATTTTAAAAAGTATGGAAAGAAGATAAGACTCTTAGTGGAGAGGAAAGTGTTGTTAGTTGAATCTAGAAAGCTATGAGGCTGCGAGAGGGCAGATTCTGAGGTAAGGTAGGAATAAAGAATAGTAAATAGGAGTAGTGTGTAAAAGAATAGAGATAACCCCTACATTAATAGAGTTTAGGAAATTGCGAAGTGAGCCAAGATCTGCGAGGGGTGTTAAGTTGTATTTACAAGTATATGAAATGAGTCTTATTTATAGTGATATTGAAGCAACAATCTTGCAGCAGATTCTATGATATCTAGACAACAAGAATAAGGAGCATAGAATCTTGAGAGGTGTACCAATGGGACCCAAGTGAGGGACAGTAAATTATCAACACACTGTGAATGAGATAACAGGGGGAACCTATCAAATTTCAGTATAACCAACCAAGCAAAGAAGATTATGCAGAAAGAGAAAATAAAAATACTATTGAAATAAAAAATGTCAGAAAAGAGAGAAAAAGATAATATAAATTTTCAGGCAAAAACAAACAAACAACAACAACAACAAAACCAGAAGATGGATTGCAGGAGAGATAGATTTGGAGCGGAAGTAATAGCACTAAGATGGATGGAAGAGAATCATAAGGAATTGAGAGATATAAAAATATTAAGAGTTTAAAAAAATAAAAAGTTGCTTAATAAACAAAAACAAGATAAAATCAAGCAATCAAACAACAACAGCAGGATAAGGGAGAAAAAAGAAAGAAAGAAAAAAAGAGGAAGAAAACATACACACACAGAGAAAAAGGGAAAAAAGAAACAACAACAACAACAAAAAACAGCAAAAGCAAATTAAAAAAAAACAACAACCTCTTGTTGCTTTCTGACTGGCCAAACCAGTCTTTCTGCTCCTGTCAGCTCAAGCAGGCTGAGGAGCAGTAAGAATGCCTTTCACCCTTCTAAGACAGAACTCAGTCAGACTCAGGGCTGGCCACCAGCTTTTCCCAGAAATGATCGCTGCCTCAGTCTGGGCTCAGGGCGCAAGCTGTGGAGATGGCAAGGGGTTGCGTCCCTCCCCCAGCTTCGCCACCACAGGCTCTATGCTCAGTGAAGCACCCTCCGGGTTCACGGTGCCTGGACCGGGACTGGGAGGAGTCCCATACTTCCCCTCCATGGGCTCTACGTTCGCGGGAAGCACCGTCTCTCCTCCGGTTTCTTGAGGAACCCTCCGGGGTTTGGGAGGGGTCACGCACTTCCCTTTGCCCCCGCCATGGGCCCCAGGAACCCGCAAAGCGCTGTCTTTTCTGGGTTCCCCCGCCGGAGAGTCAGGAATCCCGGCAGGGCGCGCACCCGCTCCAAATCACCCCAGCTCCGGAAGCCCTTCCCTTGTTCCTGGCCGTGGGGTCTTAGTCTTCCCCAAAACCACACACTGCCCGGGTTGGGGGTGCAGGCACCCACGGCAAGGCCTCCCTTGGTCTGGCAGACTGGGTACTCACTCTTCCTGGAAAGTTCGCAGGTGCCCACAGCTCCTGCACTTCTGCTTCCCAAACCTTGTCTGGGGACGGGGGCGGGGTGGCGACTCCGCTTTCCCGGGTGCCCGGAGACAGACCCTGGAGCACCGGCCTGCTCTCCATGCCCTTCCCTGGGCTCTTCTTATGCGGAAGCCATCCTCTTACCATCCGTTTATTCAATGTCTGGATAACTTTTGATGTCCTATTTTCATAAATGTTGCGATATTGGTGGTCTCCTGCTCTGTTTCTCCTCAGATCAGCCAAATTCTCCCCCGAGCACTGGAGAAGGGGATCACGATTCCTACAAGGCCGCCATCTTCCTCCCCAATTTTTCTATAAATCTAAAATGGGACTAATAAAAACATAAAACCTATTCATTATTTTTAAAGATCTCCATGATGAAGGAATGTCAAAACGATACGGAGCCAACTGAAAGAACTTCAAAGGGTCAAGGCTGGAACAATTTGAGCAAGAAAATAAGTAATGTATCACTGGATTATAACCCAAAGTATAAAATAAATACCCACGAGTACATCCTGATATCAGTAAGTTATTGAATAAACAAATCTCTCATGCAGAAAAATTCCAGATAATTTATGCAGCTATTCCACACTTACGGAGGTAGAAGAGAACTACCTACTCCTTCAATGTCAGCTGCACAGTGACATTGTTTCAGAGAGCACAGTGTGGAAAGGAAGGGCAAAAGAGGAACTTTACATTGGACAAGCTGAAAAGCAATGTCTAAGGCCTGGTGATCAAGGTCAACACCGACTGTGAGGAGTCACATTGATGGAACGGAACCTTGGCATGATGTAATTAGAATTGTACCTTATCTCTGCAGACTTAGTGTATTCATATTTCATGTAGTCTGTGAAAAAGTTTGGTTTAAATATATCATCTTAACATGTTTACTCTTGTCCCTCCTGCTCTATGTTCATTTTAATTTTTATTGATTAGTGAAAAAACTTCATTGTTCTGTATTCTACTCTGTAATAATGATTATTTTTATTCTTCATTTATTGGTTTTCCTAGAAATTATAACATGTGTCTTTGGTTTATTGAAGTCTAATGTAAATTAGTACTTTCGCCTCTTTCCAGGATATTTTAAAAACATCAGAACACTCCAGGGGCATTTACAATGACCGTTCGCACACACTCACAGAATTTCCACCGCACACCACTGTTGCCGTCCTCCTGCAGCCCCGACCCCTGACCTCCCTCCCGTCTTACTTGCTTTCCCTCCGCCCCAACCGCGCGCCGCAGCGTTCATTCACGACGAGTCTGCGCGTGGCGAGTCTTCATTGTTATTCTTCTAGAAATGTACTTCTTTGTCTTCCTTTTCGAAGTGTAGTTTGGCTGCCTAGAATTCTAGATCTGCAGTTATTTTCTGCCAGCCATTTTCGTCTGGCTTCTATGTCCTTCTGCTGGAACGCTGGCGCTCAGGCTGATACTGCTCCTTTGAAGGTTGGCTCCCTCCTTTTCTCCGGCTAGTAAGAATTTGTTTTTGCCTTCGGTTTTCAGGGGCTTGGTGAACAATTTTCTAGGTGCAATGTTCCTGATAGTATCATGGTTGTAGTTTGTAGCACCTGTATCATTGGTCTTATATCTTCTGTCAGTTTTGGAGTGTTCTGGACCATCATCTCTTCAGTCCCTGCTGCATTTCCTCTCTTCTCTCCTCTGGATTCCAATCTTATGAGGATTTTTTACTCTGTTCCATGTGTATTTCACGTTCTTTGTCATATTTTAAATCCTTTTCTCTCAGCATGCTTTCTTTTTTCATCTTTAATTCACAAATGACCGAAACTGCTGTTAAGTATACTCATTGACTTTTGGTACCAATTATGTATTTTAAAAAAAATTATATATTTACATGTTAGAGGGGAAAGGAGGGAGAAAGAGAGAGAGAAAGATCAATGTGCAAGAGAAACATTAATTGGTTACCTCTTGCACCCCCCAACTGGGCAACCTGGCCATCCACTCAGGTGTGTGCCCAGACTGGGGATCAAACTGTGACCTTTTGGTTCACAGGCCGGGACTCAGTCCACTGAGTCACACCAGCCAGGGCATATTTTTCTTTTTTTAAATTTTTAAAAATTTTTAAAAGATTTTATTTATTTATTTTTAGACAGGGGGAAAAGAAAGAGTGAGAGAGAAAAAGATCAATGTGTGGTTGCCTCTCACAACCCCCCTACAGGGGACCTGGACCACAACCCAGGCACGTGCTCTGACTGGGAATTGAACCAGTGACCCTTTGGTGTGCAGGCCAGCACTCAATCCACTGAGCTATACTAGCCAGGGATATTTTTCAATACTAGAGTTTCCATTGGTTTCTTTTCATTCTCTAAATTCTTTAGCAAAAAGTCTCATTTTTTCTTTGACTTCCCTTGATCATCTTATGCATAGTGCATTATCTGTAACTTCTGTAAATGTGTTTCTATTTTCCATTGTTTCTCTTGGTTTCCCATAACACTGTACTGATGCCCCCCCCCCCAATAACTGGTTAAGTTTTATTGTGTGAATGAGACTCCATTTGAAGGAAAGATATTGAGTCTTTCACCACTAAGTGTGATGTTAACTTTGGTGCTTCTTATAGATGACTTTGTGCATTTCCTTTTGATTCCTACTGCAGTTAGAGGTTTCTTTCTTTTTTAAAATCATAAAGGGATATTGGGTTTTTGTCAAAGGGCTTGCGTCTATTGACATGATCACACAGTTATTCTTTTTCAGTCTTTAATATCTTTAATTACATTGACCAATTTTCAAATATTGAACCAGCCTTGCACTCCTGGGTGTATTAGTCTGCTCATTTAGTTGTACCACCGACAGTTAATTATTAATAAGAAAAAGAAGCAAAAGGAATTAGACATTGACCTTAGAAAACTGGGGAGCATACGCCTGCTTGCTTGGCCAGGAAGCTGCAGCATTTACAGACTCATTCACACACTCCAGGGGACTGCTGTCAAATGGACTTAACCTTAAAGGCACAGGAAATCTCCCCGGGAGCACCGTCCACCCTCCAGTACCAGTAACATATTACTGGGAGGCTCAATGGGAGGTGCTTAACCATAGAGGCCTGTCAGTCTAACTAAGAGGTATAGACCAATCAAAAGCCCACACAAGCTTGGGAAGCTGATTGATTCTTCTATAAAAGCACTTGGTCCATCCCAAATTCAAGTTAATGTCATCCCAGGGGAACAAGGAAGCTGTCTCTTGCTTGTGGCCTGCACTTGCCCCAGGCACTTGTGCATCCTCTCTCCACAGTCATGTGGCCTTAGCAGCTGCATGGCCAATGGCCACATAGACTCCACATGCAGCCTCCAGGCAGGAGCCTGAGTACCTCTGCACAGCACTGGACTGCAGCCAGGAATGCAAGCTAAGCTAGCTGGGTGATGAGAAAGATTGGACTGAACTAGCCTTAGCATGGCTCAGTTTCTCTGGACTTTGACCCTATTTCTGACCCTGATTTTCCATGGTGGGACAAAGGAAGATGGGACTTTGGAAACCCAGGGAGAAGCTTCTATTGCCACCTGAATAAATTTTGCCACAGCACAATCTCCCGTGCATGGGTCCTTGGAATGCTTTCCTTGCAATCCCCTGGAAAAGCCTAATTTTCACTGATAACATGACCACTATAAAATACATTCAACTGGGTGGTTTAAACCACAGAAATTTATATTCTACCATGTTGGGGGCTGGAATTTCAAGATCAAAGTGCCAGCAAGGTTGGTTTCTGGTGAGACCTTTCTTCCTGGATTGTAGACAGCCACCTTCTTGCTGTGTCCTAACTGGTCTTTCCTCTGTGTACACGAAGAGAGAGATCTCTGGTATCTTTTAAAGAACATACTGGATTAGAACCTCAACCTTATGACTTCATTTAACCTTAATTACCTCCTTAAAGACCAAATACAGCATATTGGAGGTTAGACCTTCAACATATGAATTTTGGAGGGACACAATTCAGTCCTTAACCCTGGGATTAATCTCACCTGGTCATATGTGTTATTCTTTTTATATATTGTTGGATTTCATTGTTAAAATCTTCTTTTTTAGAATGTTGGCACCTATGCCAAGAGGGATATTGGAGAGTAATTTGTTTTTTTTGTAATGTCTTTTTTCAGATTTGGGTATCAGGGTAATTCTGCCTTCATGGAATGAGTTGGGAAGTATTCTCTAATCTGTATTTTCTGAAAGAGTTTGTATACAACTAATATTATTTCTTTCTTCAATATTAGACAGCCAGTGAAGAGCCACCTGCCACTTTCTTTGTTGGAAGTTATTTAAACATTCTTTTCTTTCATAGATATAGAATTATTCAAGTTATCTATTTCATAAGCTGGTTTCAGTAGTTTGTGTCTTTCAAAAATTGGTACATTTAATCTAATTTGTCAAATTTGCTGGCATAATTTTGCTCATAACATTCATTTTCATCCTTTTATTATTTGTACACCCTGTAGTGATGCCGCCTTTCTTGTTGTTGTTTTTGATAATATAACTTTTCTTTTAATTCTTCTGATTAGTTTAGTTGGTGGTTTAAATTTTATATAATCTCAAAAAAAAACCCCCACAAACAAACCAATCCAGCTTTGATTTCACTTACTCAAAATTTTTCCCATTTCATTGATTTCTGCTGTGATCCCTTTTCTGCTCATTTTGGGTTTTCTTTACTCTTCATTTCCTAATATTTTACATCAGTAGTTGAGGTCATTGGCTTAAAACCTTTCTTCTTGCATCACTAGCCATCAGAGAGATGCAAATTAAAACCACAATGAGATACCACCTCACACCGGTCAGAATGGCCAACATAAACAAATCAACAAACAAGTGTTGGAGAGGATGTGGAGAAAAGGGAACCCTAGTGCACAGTTGGTGGGAATGCAGACTGATGCAGCCACTGTGGAAAACAGTATGGAGTTAGCTCAGAAAACTAAAAATGGATCTGCCTTTTGATCCAGCAATTCTGCTGCTGGGATTATACCCTAAGAGCCCTGAAACACCAATCCAAAAGAACCTATGAACCCCAATGTTCACAGCAGCACAATTTACAATAGGCAAGTGCTGAAAGCAACCAAAGTGACCATCAGCAAATGAGTGGATCAAAAAACTATGTTACATTTACAAATGGAATTCTACCCAGCAGAGAGAAAGAAGGAGCTTATACCCTTTGTGACAGAGAGGATGGAACTGGAAAGCATTACGCTAAGTGAAATAAGCCAGGCTGTGAGGGACAAGTACCATATGATCTCATCTTTAACTGGAACATAATCAGCAAAAGAAAAAAGCAAATGAAATATAACCAGAGTCATTGAAAATGAGAACTATCTAACAATAGCGAGAGGGGAGGGGGGAGGGGACAGTGGGGAGAAAGGTTTTCAGGAACTACTATAAAGGACACATGGACAAAACCAAGGGGGAGGGTGGAAGCAAGGGAGGGAGGTGGGTTTGGAGCAGGTGGGGAGAAAATAGAGGCAACTGTAATTGAACAACAATAAAATAATTTAAAAAATAATTTTTTTAAAAAGAAAAAACCCTTCTTATTTTCCAATATATGTATTTATTTTAATAAATTTTCCTCCAGATATTGTTTGGAGTGTATCCTATCAATTTTGAAATCTTGTGCTTTCATTTTTATTAACTTTTGCTCTGCTTCTAATTTCCCTTTCGGTGTTTCTATTCATTACTTTTTTAAAGTCCTTTGGATAGATTTGAAAAAGTTGCTTCCAAGTCTTTTTCTGCTAAATCCAACATCTGGGCCCACTTAGCATAGGTTGTACTTTCATGTTTCTTTGCAAGTTTTGTATATTTTTTTGTTCAAATTAGAAATTTAATATAGCATGTTATAGCATCTGAGTTCTGAGATGAGTGTGTAATTTGCCTGGACTTTAACTGTGTAATTTGCTTCCCGCATGGTGTGCTACTGCTGTCTCTACTCAGTTTTTTATTTCTCATTTTTATTTGTTTAAGCCTGGTCTGTGTTGGGGCTGGATCTGTATCAGCACAACATGGTGCTCAGGCAGTGATTTGTGAGAATTTTGTCCTCTGCAGATGGATCCCTCTATGGGTTGGAAATACACTAAAAAAGTGCTCATTGCCTCCCTTGGACTTCACTGTGTCACAAGGGTCTCTCAGGTCTCTCCAGGTTTCTGTCAGGCATTTGCAGGAAGTTAATCTCAGCCATTTGTTGGCTCTCTTCATTTTTGTGGCTCTATTTTTATTAGCCAGAGTTCTCCAGAGAAACAGAATCAACAAGATTTCTCTTTTCAGTCTTTCCCTCTCTCTATCATCTATTATCTATCTATCTATCTAATCTATCGAGGTTGATTTATTTTAAGGAATTGGCTCACATGGTTCTGGAGGCTGGCAAGTCTAAAAGCTGCAGGGTGGATTGGCAGGCTGGAGACCCAGGGAAGAGCCAAGTTCAAGTGTGAGGCCATCTGCTGGCAGTATTCCTTCTTACCTAGGGGCAGTCAGCCATTTTGTTCTATTCAGGCTTTCAACTGACTGGATGAGGCCCACCCACATTAGTGGGGGTATTCTGCTTTACTCAAAGCCTACTTATTTAAACCTTAATCTCATCCAAAAACACCCTCTCAGAACCACCTAGAACAATGTTTGTCTACACATCTGGGTGCTGTGGCTCAGCCAAACTGATGCACAAAACTAATCCTCACAGCATTAAAATCCTGGCTGGACAGTTAATTTCATCAAGTGGGATCCTAGCCTGGGGCTAGTGAGTGTCACCTTGTCCACCTCCTCCCCAGGCCCCTTAGCTGGTGAGCCATAGCTTTTCATATCTTACCCCAGATGGAGCCTGCCCTCCCAGGTAACAAAGTCCATGGGTTGGGCAGCGAGCCCTGACCTGGGAATACTACTGTTGTCTTTGCTCCAGCAGTGGGGTGGGGACCAGAGCAGTCCTAGCAAAAAGACCACCCACGCCCATCATTGTCATTGGAAGCTTGATCATTTTTTCAAAAATAAATGCTTCTTGATTAGTGATTGATTTCCATCTTTGGTTGATTTTCAGTGCCCTGACTTGGCTCATTTTGACAATTTTGTCAAGTTTTATACTTTGTTTTTGATAGAGAGAAGTTGCTTACATCTTTACCCGCCATCTCTAAAAGTTCCTGCTGCTTCACATGTTTTAAAGCTCTGTTATCAGGCACACACACATTTGCAACAGTTGTCTTCCTAATAAGGGGACCCTTTCTCACTGTAAAATGTCCTTCTTTATCTTTGGCAATACTCCTTGTCCTGAAGTCTGTCCTATCTAATGCCGACGTAGTGACTCCAACCTTGTTACACTCACTGTTTTCATGGTATATGTTTTCTCCAACTATTTACTTTCAATTTATCTATGTCTTTACATTAGAATATATCTTATATATAACCTATAAACAGGTACTGCTTTTCCTAACTTGTTTTGACAATCTTTGTCTTTTAATCAGAATGTTTCATGCACTAGCATTTGTTGCAGGGGTTAGTATGATTGGATTTAAGTACACCATTGAGAACGTTGGTTTCTGTTGTGCTCTTTGATTTTTGTTTTCTCTGACTACCCTTTATTCCTTCTTATTGGTTATGTTAATCCTTTGAAATTTGAGTATACTTTATTTGCTGAGTAGAATAATGAGTCTAATTGCTTCAGGAAATCAAGGAAAGGCCAATCTCTGCATACAGAGATGGAAAGTTTTATGCTCTGTTCAAGAATGTTAAGGGGACTTGGAATTTTTGTTTTACCCAAATGCCTCCATCCCAAATCTCAGGGTCCCACTCCAGGTAATGTAATGACCCACTCTTAATGTAAGAGACCTGGTGGGACTGTGTGTTCAGCTTGCATCATTATTTAGGTCAAACCGTTCGCTTTAGAGTCTGGTCCTCACTTCTGACTACCTTCCAGGTACAAGAATGAAAAATTTATTTTATGGCTGCTAGAAGTTCTCTGGTTATATGACTGTACCTTTTTAGCTCAAGCCTGTACCTTGAGCTAAAAATGTAAAGAACTGAGGCTTCTGGATGTACAGTCCGCCCCAACCACTATATCTGTTGTCATCATTACTGCCAAAACATCTGCCTGCAGAAGCAATTTAATTTCCCGAAGTCTCGCTATCTGCCAGTGCTTTGTTCTGAGCAGCCACACATGATAATATAAGCCATTTTGGTGCTCCAACATGCCATGGATTCCACCTTCAGAAAGATTTAAATGTATTTGAGTTCGGATATGTGACCAACCCACTCCTAGAATATCTTCCCTGGGATCACTCCTATTGGCAAGTATAGTAGAAATCTATCTGAAGAACAGAAGCCACCTTAAATTTAGGAATTCAATACATGGGTGGCTGAAGCAGGGGGTGAGTAACCCAGAGATTAGCCAGTATAGAAAGTGGCTACTTTTCATAGGGCTGAAGAGACAGCAGGAAGAATTGACTTTCCTATGGTCTATACTCTGAAACCTTTCTATGGGAGTGAAATCTGTGATGAAAATTGTACAGCGGAGATTAGAACTAAGGAAGGGGCTGACTGGTAGAAGTTGTTGTGAAGGAGGACACTCAGCTACTGTCATGACAAAGCAAGAGGTAAAATACTATCGGGTGATAACTTTGGTTATCTCCTGATTTCCAATTTTTTACCAGTGACTCCCATTGGCTGGACCTACCAGGAGGCCAGTTGTCCAGGGAGCTTTCATTACGGTGTATTCTAGCATGCAGAGCAGACCAGGGAGGGGTAGGTAACGGATCTGAGAGCAAACAGGCAAATTATGGCTGTATCCTCCATGAAGCCACACTTGAACCCCACCAAAGATAATTTATAGTATTTATTTGTCAGTGGTGTAACAAGCCATCCCTAAACTTAAGGGCTGAGAACAACAAACACTTTATTGGCTAACAATTCTGCAATCGGTGCTAAACTCACTGAGCAGTTCTGCCTCCCTTGCAGACATTTAGTTACTTGTGTGGCTGGACTCAGCCAGAACATCTGCAGTAGACTGGGCTCAGATGAGATGCTTGGGTAGCTGGGCCCTCTCTCTCATTTCACGGGATCCCGGGATCTTTCCCTTTTCATGTAGCCTCTGCCTATGATCTTCCACGTGGGGTAGATGGACTTTTAACATGGTGGTTCCATATGAGGGGGGACCCCAAGAAAGCCATAATTTATTTATATGAAAATTGTGAATTTATTCTTACATATCTAAACTTCAGTGACTTTCAAAGTACTCTCCATTTGAGGTAATACACTATCAAGATTTTTTCTACTTCTCAAATCATTTTTTGAACTTACAAATTTTTATGCCTTTTAGTGCTTCTGCTGTTTTTTTTTGTTTGTTTGTTTCACCTCTTCCACATCAGCAAAATGTTTCCCTTTGAGGACTTTTTCGCCCAGGGAAGCAAAAACAAGTGTTGCTCAGGGTGAGATTGGGCGAACAAGGAGGGTGGGGCCTGTGGGTTATGCAGTTTTTGGTCAAAAAAGGCTGGACACTCAGCACAGCGTGGACAGGTGTGCTTTTAAATCACCCATCATGAAATGGGCAAGTGTGTTGAAAGAGTCTTCAAAGAAATTCACTGAAGCCAAATGTAGCCTCTCACAACAATGCCAGCTAGTACACTGATACAGATGGGTTTCTAGAACACTCATGTAGCAGGGGAAGCCTGTACTATGAGCGACCCTCCCTCCAGAAGATAATTCTGTTTTTTTTGGGATCTCTTCATATTTCCAAGAGCGTCAAAGAGGAATCTCCCAGATATTCTGAAGGCTGAGGCTGGGACTAGCACCCCCATCCTACTAGGAAAGGTAAATCAGAGGGAAGGGATTACAAAAAGGTGAGAATTCTGGGATGCAAGGTTTATTTGAGGTAAAAAATGTGGAATACTACTTCACAGTGCTTCTTGTAGAATAGCATACATGACCTGTTTTTAAGGAGCCTAATCTTATGGGGTTAAGGATTAAAAGTTGTTTTCTTCCCCGGCTGGTGTAGCTCAGTGGATTGAGCGCGGGCTGCGAACCAGGCATCGCAGGTTTGATTCCCAGTCAGGGCACATGCCTGGGTTGCAGGCCATGTCTCCCAGCAACCACACATTGATGTTTCTCTCTCTCTCTCCCCCTCCCTTCCCTCTCTAGAAATGGATGGATAAAATCTTTAAAAAAAAAAAAAGTTGTTTTCTTTTTGCCAGTCACAGTTCCCCAAGAAAGTTACATAATTTGCCCTTCTATTTTCCTCTACCTCTCATTACTACTTTTAATTCTGTTAATTTGAGTCAGGGTGGAGGGATTAGGGACAAGGGTTAGAAATCTTTGAGTTAGCTTGGTGTGTGATCATACCTTCCATCAGTAGCTGTCACTTTCTTACTGACCTGGAGTAGCCACCAATGCCATCTCTGTGGCCGGTATTCAAGGCCAGCCCTCTTCTGCAGTGCATGTATGAATTTTCTCGAGGCTTCCACACAGTGGTTCTTACCTGCACATGGTTTCCTGGCTAGGGAGATCCTGATGTCCCCAAGATAGCCTGATGACTTCCAGAATCACCTCTTTTTTATCTCAGCTGATCAGCTGTGCAGAGACTTTCAGGGATGGATGTGATCATTGGAGGATTAGCAATGCCAGCTTGGCTACATCTTAATAAACCTGGAGGCAGTGCCCGCCTCCCATTTTGTGTGGTGTTCTTAAAATATAGAGTCCTCAGTTTTGTGTCCTAGTTGCCAATTCTTGGACAAGTCCTTTTCTACATCCTGCTAGCCCAGCACATTGGACTTTAGTTCTTTTATTTCCATCTGTAGATGGGAAAAGTAGAGTCACATTCAGGTAAGTTCCAGTGACATAGATGGTTGGAAGGACACACTTGCACAATGTCCACTGTGCTGTTCCATGTATTCTCTAGTCTCTTTTCCTCTATGTGCCTCTCATTGTCACACTCTGTGATGTTATTGTCATGACCATGACTGGGGCTCAGTTACTTGAGAACCCTAGGCAACCATAGCAGGAGGGCCGGGAAGGAGGAAAGCTATGAACACCTGTTACTATCTGAAACAGATCTACTTTTGATATGAAGGCCTTCCAATTGCCTCACCCTGAGACTCTTTTGGCCTTTGTCTTGTGACTCTTATGGTTTTCCTTTTCCTAGACTTCAAATGATAGAAGAAGACAAGTGTTTAAATGTATAGTAAAGTGAACAGGGTTCCTTTTAGGGTCTTGACCCTTCAACAGGCTCCATCTGACATCCCTAAGCTCCAGGAGGATGTCTCAGGGTGGCCCTGTTTGTAAGATTTGGCTTTCTTCTCTCACCCTGGAAAGGGAGGGGTAGAGTTTTTTTTTCTACTCAGCTCACTTGGTTTGTTGGAAGGGGACTTTTTTTTCTGTTACAGTTCAGGCCATCTAGAGATAAAAATTCTTTTGCTATTAATCCCAAATTCTCTGTGTTAGGTAGAAGCTAGGAATGAATGGCCAGAGGCGAAATAAAGGCAGGGCCCTCATCATTACAATCTAACAAAGAAGTTAATACAGGAGGCTAGAAACAAAAGGAAGACATGTCTCATCAATTAAGTCAGCAATCCTGAGCTCAGTTTGATAATGAGTGTCCCCAACATTGTAAACAACGTAGCACAGGAGGAGGGGGGAGTCCCTGAGACTGTGCTGAGAAAAGGGGCTTCTGTAAAAATCTTGCTAAGATTGCCCAGTGTTCTGAACATCATAAGCAGGAATAGTACAGGAGCAGGGGAGGGTAGTCCTTGAAATTCTGTGCTGGGAAAGGGAGACTCTTTTAACAATTTCATTAACTAAAACGAAGAGGCTTTACTAACTGAGAAAGACTTTGTAGCTGTACATTAAACTCAAGATTTAGACAGGGGAGAAGGAGGGGTACCTGTAGAAGCTAGCTAAGGTATATAACCCCTGAACCCCAATAGTCAGGGTACTTGGAGTAGCTCAGCGCCCACTTAACAGCTTTTGCTCAAGTGTATAAATAAACTTACAATTTCATTTCCACTATACATCTCTTGCTTTAATTTGTGTCTTGCAAGCAAGACAAGAACCAAGGTAGGGGAGGGAGCCTCTTGACTGGGGTCTCTTCCTTTCTCTCTCCATCTGTAACACCTGGAAAGATAATTAGGTTGGCCCAACATAGGATAAGTGCTCACTGTTGGTCCAATCTACTACAGTTTCTAGGATCCCACACCTTGATCAGTTGATGTGTGAGTTGGGTCATTTGTTCCTGGACTGGGCAGTTCTCAGTGAGTGCCGCTTTGCTTGAACTCATGTTTAAGTGTCTATAATTATCTTTATAATAACTTTCAGTTTATCTTTTTCTCTTTGGGCCTTTTCCCTCTCTTCATCTGTCTCCAATGACTATAATTAACTGGGATAAGGTATGAGGATGGTGGGAAACCATTCTGCTCTTATGCAAAGCTACACAATGTAGCTGGATAATGTCAGTACTCAACCCAAACATGAAAATCATAACATCCTGCATTTTTTAAAACAGATTTCTTCCATCAAAACTATGACTCTAACCTTTAAAAAAAATGGACTATAAAGGCGCTACTGGGCACCTAGCACTTTCACAACAGGTCAGAGGCTGGTCCTGAAGTCCGGGACTATTAAGGTCCGAGCGCTGGGAGCAGTAAGCGCAGCCCACAGCTGGGGCGGTTGGAGCCGGAACTTTGCAGGCCTGGTGGCGGTGGTCCGGGGAAGACCCGATGACCACGCCGGGAACTCTTAGGCCAGTGCACTGGCGGCCTCGACTGCCCGGAAGAAGTGGGGCATTGTGGGAAGGGCCCGCGGTTTCGGCGGGTTCCGTTAAAATGGCGCCCTTGTCGCCGGCGGTTCCCGCGGGGCCTTAGCGTTGTGGGGAGGCAAAAAGCCCGCGGGGCGCGGGGCGAGCACAGGGAGCGGGGCGCAGCGGGGCTTCCTGAGCGCCCTTGGGCTCGAGTCAGGTGGGCTCGGGTCGGCGGCCCCGCGGAGCCCCAGCAGGCAATTGCGGGCGAGGATGGCGACACCCGACCAGAAGTCGCCGAACGTCCTGCTGCAGAACCTGTGCTGCCGGATTCTGGGCAAGAGCGAAGGTAGCGGGGCTGGACCGGGCGGTTCGGGGGCTGGGGCGCGTCCTGGAGGCCGCTCCCTGTGAGTGCAGGTCGGGAATGTCCCTGGGACTGGCGGGGCCAGGGGCAGGGCGCCCCTCAGCCCCCGCAGGCCGACTGTAGCGGAACCGCGAGGGGCGCGGCGGGCTAGTGAGTTGTTGCAGCCTCCGAGGCGGAGGGAAGGGAGGACCAAGGGGTCCCCGGGGAGGGAAGGACAGAGCTTGGCGTGGGCTGAGTCCCACTCCTCCCGCGCTTGATTGCGAGAGTGAAACGTGGGGAGACGTCAGCTGTCGAACGCATCCACCTTCTCTAAAGTCACAGGACAGGGCAGGACGCTTTTATTTGGGTGGAGAGAGCGGCGGACTGGTGTCCAGTCACACGTCTGTGACATCGTTAACACAGGGAGATGTCAGGTGGTGGCGAGCCACATCATTTTCAGTTATTCAACTAGAGTGTGATGCAAAGTGGGTGCTTACGACATTTACCTGCCATATTTTTCTACTACAGAGGGCTGAGGGTTGGATTTGATATAAAGCTATTTTGGGGGGGGGTTCACATAGCGAATACTGCTACCCATACCCAATTCTGTACAGTATGTAAAGTCATTCTGTGGTCGTGTGCCAAAAAATGGCATAGATGTGGCGTTTCTTGATATTTGCTTTGGCGGGGGAGTGGGGGGTGAGGATGCACCATGAAGGAATTTTGTGGGTAATCGTTGCAACTAGGTTACTTATTCTTTAAGCACCATAATGTGGAAAAGAAATTGTGCAGTTTTTGCTGGTAGACTTTACGCAAGATTACATTTAAAATATTGGGACTGTATTTTGACCTTTTCATGATTCATGACAACTAGTGTACATAAACTTACTTGATCTTCAGTGATAATCTTAGGGGCAAAAGGCGAAATCTTTTTGTCAGTCTGTTAAACGACGCTGACTTCACACAGACCTAGTTACATTATTGAAGTTTCACTCTGTCAAGAAATCTGGTGCTGGTGATGCAGAGCTATAGAGACAAGTCATTCCTCTTACATTCTAGTGGAGAAGACGTGATAAAGTAGCAAAATGTGTAATGTTAATTAATGATAAATACTGTGATAAAAATAAAGTAGGGTAAATGGATGTTGAGGCAAGAGGTGAGGGGAAGCCTCTAAGGAGGTATTTAAACATAGACCTGCATGGAGTGAGGGAGGGCCCGGCGACCCTCTGGGAAGGGTTCTGGGTAGAGGGTGCAGGGGCCTTGTGATGGCGAGCCTGTGGGGTGGTCTCCTGTGTTTGTCTCTGGCTCCTCTGTTTGTGAATCTCTAGTTACTTATCTGACTTGATATTCCTAATCATGGAAGGCATCAGAGAGCTAAGATTGTTGGTTATGACACACTCACTTTAACATCAGCGTTTTCATTGTTTCAGTGGGTCTTAAATTTTCCTCCGAGGATAAACCACACATTGCTGTTGTCACAACTGGTCTTTGAAGACCACTCATGGGGTAGCATGGTGTTTCTCAATTTAAAAAAAAATTGATTTGAGGCTTCTTTTGGTTGGCTTAGTTTCATCCCTTCAAGGAGGTTGAAACATGCATCTTTAGCGAAGTGCTGCACTGTCCTGTCTCTCCATTTAGGATTGTGTCTAAGTTAAGAATAAGTAGGTTTTCTTTGAGACCCTGAAGGGATCCTGTCTGAATAAAATATAAAATCTATTAAGGATGGTGCTCTCTCTTCCCTGTTCTGGACAGCAAGGATTGCCAAAACAATCATATTCATAATTACAAATAATGCTATCAATGAAGAATTTCTAAGTATTTAATAGCTTGCCTTATTCTATATTAATTTGTCCTAAGAAAAGGAGCACTGTTAATTGCTGCCTTTATAATTTTGACATTTAAGTTGCTTTTCTCTTCATTAGTGGGTATTTTATCTGAAAACTTAGTAGAACATTTGATTAATTACTTCATTTTCTAATGACACGATACAGCTGGCCTTATGCTTTTGTAATACAGCGCTTTTTTAATACTATGAAATTGAAGCATAATAGATACTTGTTACTTTTAATGTGAATTTTTTGTGAATCAGATTTTCATAAAAGATTAAAATATTTTTTAATAGTTGGTTTCAAGGGACCTTCAGAAACAAAGCATCTACTTATAATGATGCATGACATTTTTATAACCAGTGGTTGTATAACCATTATTTCCTACCTTTCCCAGCTTATAACAGCTGGGAATTTGCTTGAAACACATTAACTACCAACCAGTGACAGGAAGGTTCTCGCTTCACCTCCCTGCCCATCTCTTGCAGCACATTTTACTTATTATATCTTTGGTAGTCATTATTTCTGTGTTTGGAAACAATGTGCTTGATGTTAGAGTGCTTCAACTCTGTTGGAGGCAACACTCCTTTTCATATTCCAGTACTTGGTATCCTCTTTTTAACTAAGAGAAAAAGAAGAAAGTATTTTTTATTAGATAAGTATTTCAACATGAATGCATAGAAGTATGACTGTGATGCACTGCAGTAGCTGAGGGAGGAAAACATTACAGTAATGTTGGGGGACATTGCTGTATCTAATGTTACACCTTTGGGTTTTGAATTCTCTAAAAGTGATACTTATTCAAAATTAATATTGTGGATCTCATCTCCAGAGATTCCAATCCTGTAGATCTCTGTTGAAGCTTGGCATCTGAAACATTAAACACACAGTCAGTCATTCTGTCCTGCGTTTGGAGTAGGAAATTGCTGGTGTAGGTGCTGGACAGAGCACTTCTGGTTTACTGGCTTGTTCCTGCAACTCACTGTCCCCGCTGTCCTGTCCTTTAGAAAAACACCATCGTGTACAGACAAGGCAATGTGTAGAGGAGATGCAGGGTGGCAAAACAGTTAATGTCTTAGTGAACAATTTACCCCCCCCCCCATCACTTCCTGAATCCCTAGAAAGGATACAACTGAGCAGTTTTCATATTTACTTGAGCTGTGCTTATTTTCGTGCAAGTTCAGTTGTCGTCTTTTACCTGGATATCTGTATAAATAACCCTTTGGGGATACAAAAGACAACTGTCTTTCATTTAAAACTCTCGTGCCCACATCCAAAGGGTCTTGGGAGCCTTCACATTTGGGATTGAGATCCTGCAGTTCCACTGCCTTTTTTGCCCTGGTTTTGCACCTCCTCTAGTTCCTTTTCTGCTCTGCAGCCAGGGTTCTTTCTGATCAGATGTGTTGATTTGTTCCCTACTTGTAGTCTATGGGATGAAGACCAAATTATTTAGCTTGAAGTTAAAAGTGGTGGATGCTTTATTGAGTTGCGGTTTTCATGGCTGTGGTAGATAGCATACATTTAAACAACATTTTCAGTTTAATAATATAAAAATGAACATGTATTGAGTATATACCATATGCCAGACACTGTGCTTACACTATAAGGTAGTGTGTGCAATTCTCAGATGACTTTGGGAGGTTGGAATAATTATTATTAACCTCATTTTACTGATGAGGAAGCAGACTTGAAATGATTACTGGTGAGTAGTTTGCTCTCTGTCACCCAGCTAGTAAATTGCAGGGCCAAGATGGAACCCGGATCTCTGATTCCAGAGCCTGTCATCTTGAATTAACTCATTCCTACCCTTCTGTATAGAACTGACAGCTTACTTCTCTTTGTGCTGAGTAGAGGTGGGCAAGTCATAGTCGTACCCATGGGGTGGCCTCTCTCTACCAGCTTGTTTTTAGAGTGTTTGTATCAGCAGTGCAAACTCTGCTTTCTAGTACTTGTCACACAGTGTATCTTGGAATTCATTGGTGGTCAGTTCTTAAAAAAATATTTGCAGAGGCTTGGCAGAGGAGTATTACCTGCCTCCCTTTCCAGGCTCCTAATAATTGCCCACCCCTCACACATACCCAGAGCAGATTGGAGGTAAAAATAAACACATTTGTTAGGTGCTTTGTGGTCAAAACATCAAATACTCTAATCTCTAGTCTTGGATTAAGCCAGACCATCAAAGAGGTACAGTCTCGACCTCCTGATCTGGAAATCTTTGAAATGACTTTGGCTTCTATGGTTTGGATTTTAGAATTCAGTGGCATTGGTGTCCTTTGTGGAATAGTGTACTAAGGAAGGGAGCCCAGTGAATCTTATTTTGTGTTCTTTTCATCTGTTTCTTTGACTTTTCACAAGGCAGGCTCCTACCTACCTTAAAGTTCACTTGCTTAAAGTTTCACTTCGTGAAACCTATTTCATGAAGTCTTCTCTTATTTGCCACCATGGTGTCCTGCTTGTATTCTTAGTACTCTTAGAACAGTATAATTATCTTGTGTATTTATGTATTTATTTGTCCCCCTCCCCCTTTTTTGTATTCTCTCTAAGGCCACCTTCTTGACGCCTATTTCTTTTCTCTTCATGAGGCTTATGTTGTCTGGCATATAGTAGGTGCTTAGAAATTATTCATTGAATTACTGATGAGTTTAGTTATTTTTAAAAACTGAAGGATATGTGAGGATTATTGAACTATAAATTCATAGTTGATATTGTTTAATATTTCACGTTTTAATCTTTCATGGTAGGTTCACTAAACAAAGAATAATTGCCCCTGCTATTTTCTTTAATAGTTTGGATTTTGTGTGTCTACCTTTAAAACATAGGATGGGATGGGTAGATTTGGTTTAAGAGATAGTGGGTGGCTGATAACAGTAGCTTTGCCACATGAAGAGCTGGGCTAGGTGCTGGCTTCAGACCATCCTAAATCTGCTCAAACAAGCAACAGCTGGGATCAGGCTCTATACCTCTCTCTGAATAGCCCCAGGCTCAGCACTGGCAGCAGCCCTCTGCAGGTAGCGTTAACAGGGGTGTCCAACCTGTGGTCTGTGGGCTGCATGCGTCCCAGAATGGCTATGAATGTGGCCCAACATAAAATTGTAAATTTAGTTAAAATATTATGACATTTTTTTTTTTGTGATTATGTGTCGCAGAGTGTTTTAATGTGTGGTTCAAGACCATTCTTCTCCCAGTGCGGCCCAGAGACGCCAAAAGGTTGGACACCCCTGCTGGAGCTTATGCCAAGGGGCCCCAGACAGAACACAGGTGGAGGCTGACCTTGGTCTGCACCACATGAGAAACCCAAAACCTTTGTACCCAGTGGACAGTTGTAGACCATGTTGGAGCACTACCCAACCACCTCTACAAGCCATGGAGGGAGCTGGTTACTGGCCAGGGGTCATAGCCAGTTCTACAAGCTGTCTGGACTGGGTAAATCCCTCCCATTGACCTGTTGACAGCAAGCAAGGCTTATCTACAAGAGGAGAGAGTACTCAGCCCGCACCAAGGGAGCAACTCGAGTACACAGCTTGGGAAATGGGGAGGCTGTGCCATGAGATCCTGCAGGACACCTACTACATTAGGCCATGCTCCCAAGACATGGAGTCAGTGCAGTTCTACCTAATACATAGAAACAAACACAGAAAGGCTGCAAAACAAGGAGACAAAGAAACACTGCCCAGACAAAAGAACAGATAAAAACTCCAGTAAAAGAACTAAACAATGAAGATAAGCAATCTGTCAGATGCAGAGTTCAAAACACTGGTTGTGAGGATGCTCAAGGAACTTGGTACTTCAACAGCGTAAAAAAAGACCAGGCAGAAATGAAGGATATAGTAACTGAAATCAAGAACAATTTATAGGGAATCAACAGTAGAGTGGATGAAACCAAAAATCGTATCAATGATTCGGAACATAAGGAAGAAAAAGATGTCCTATCAGTACAGCAACAAGAAGAAAGAATCTAAAAACTTGAGGATAGTATAAGTAGCCTCTGGGACAAGTTCAAGCATTCTAACATTTGCGTTGTAGGGGTGCAAGAAGGAAGAGAGAAAGGGCAAGAAATTAGAAATCCATTTGAAACAATAATAAAAGAAAACTTACCTAATTTGGTGAAGGAAATAGACATACAAGTGTAGGAAGCACACAGAGTCCCAAACAAGATGGATATAAAGAGAACCACACCAGGACACTTCATAATTATAATGCCAAAAGTTAAAGAGAGAATCTTAAAAACATCAAGAGAAAAGCAGATAATTACCACCTACAAAGGAGTACCCATAAGACTGTGAGCTGATTTCTCAAAAGAAACTTTGAGGCTAGAAGGGATTGGCAAGAAGTATTCAGTGATGAAAAGCAAGGACCAACAACTTAGATTACTCTGTCCAGCAAAGCTATCATTTAGATTCAGAGGGCAGATACAGTCCTTTCCAGATGAGGTAAAGCTAAAGGAGTTCATCATCACCAAAATATTATATGAAATGTTAAAGGAACTTACTTAAGAAAAAGAAGATCAAAACTATGAACATTAAAATGGAAAGAAATACATAACTATCAATAATTGAATCTAAAAAAACAAACTAAGCAAACAAACAGAACAGAATCATAGATATGAGAACATTGGAAGAGTGGCCAATTCATAGGGGGCCTGGGGAAGTGGGGGAAAAGGTGAAGGGATTAAGAAGTACAAGTAGGTAGTTGCAGAATAGACAGGGGGGATGTTACAGGCAAGTATAGGAAATGAAGTAGCCAAAGAACTTACAGGCATTGCCCATGGCCATGAACAAAGGAAGGGTGATTGCTGGAGGGAGTGAAGGGTGCTGGGTGGAGGGGGCAAAGGGGGGACATTGGGACAACTGTAATAGCATAATCAATTAAAAACGAAATAAAAAAAGCCTAAAAAAAAGAAATACTGGGTGGTTTTTGCATATATTTTATAATCAGTAAGAAAGATAGACTGGAAATTTTGTTGGCAAGCGGACAGGTAAATTGAAGTTTGGCTGAAGAGGTGGAAATACCAAAGGTGTAGAGAAAATGTAGAGACAGAGGATGAGGAGAGTGTTTGTGATATTGAAAAGTTTTGAACTTTTGGTAGAAGAAAATTCATAGTTATGAAACTTTTGGAATAAGGATTTCTGTTTGAGGTACTTGAGTATGTTGTTAATGAACTATTCTGTGTAAATTCAGGATCATGGTAATCTAAAAATAATTTTTAACTGGAATAGTTATATTGCTAGCCCTTTAAATGAGTAATTTTCAATGATACTTTTGATATTTATAAAATTAATATATACTCAGTGTGTAAAAGTAAAAGGAAGAAAAGAAATACTACCCCAAATCCTGTGACTCCACAGAATCATTCTTTCTGCTCTCCCTCTGCCCGTGTATGCATTCATCAAGTGTGGAACCCACTTCTGTTGGTACCGTGGTGTTTAAGAAAGACTGCGTGTATGTGTGCATTCTTGTGAGCAGTGTGTCTTCTGGAACTAGGAAGGCATTTTGAGGAGCTGACGTTTAAACACAACCAAATGAAGTGATGGAATGAGTCCTGGAAAGAGGCAGGAGAAGAGTGTGTCAGGGTTCTGAGCAGGAACTGAGCCTGGTGTGCTCAAGGAATGGCAAGATCGCCAAGTGTGGCGTGGCTGGGAGAGGCAGGATGATACTGGTGAAGCAGTGAGGGACCAGTTCAGGTAGGCCGTCCTCAGGAGTTTGATTTCCTTATGAGTGTGATGGGAGGGTTTGAGTAGAGCTGTGATACTATTTATTACTTATGTCTTAAAAAGATGACCTTGCCATGTAGATAATTTACTCTCAGGGGACGAAAGTAAAAGCAGGGTGATCAGCTACTTAGAAGAGTTACCACAATTGGATAGTAGCTGTGTAATGATCATATTTGGGGTATACTTTTAGAAGTAGAGTCAACAGGATTTACTGATCTGAATAATTGCTTAAGAGTCTGAAAATGTCTTTATTTTCCTTTTTTCTTATGCCCATATTCTTGAATCATCAATCAGGTGTAGAAATTTTGATTAGAAGTTGTTTTCCCTTGTCCTCTCTGAAGGTATTCCTTCATTACTGATGAGAAGTGTGGTGTTAATCTGATTATTACTTTTTTGAAGCTATATCTGGAAGCTTTTAGAATTTCATGTTTATCTTCTATGTTATGAGATTTTGCTACGTATGAATTTTGCTTTTGTGCTCTGAAATTTTTTCTGAGTGTGAGATGTAAAAGTTCATATGGATTAACACTTGGTGATCATCAATTGAAGACTGTCTACTTATCAAAAAATTTTGGTAGGAATTCTGTTGTCTTTTGTTGTGTTGGATTTCTCAGTTTGCATTTAATTTCCCTTTAACAGCTCCATTCTGCTATCAGCCTATTTTTAAAATTTGTGTTAACTCTTTAAAAAACTTTACAATTATTTCCTTTGTACTGCTACTTTGCCTTGGCAGCAGTTATCTGTTCAGTCCCTGTATTTTGCTTGTTCCAGAGTGTCATATAAATGGAATCATATAGAATGCAATTTTCTGAGACTGGCTCTTTTCACTTGGCCTGTTTGAGATTCGTTGAGGGTGCTGTGTGTACCAGTAGTTCATCCCTTTAATTGAAGAATGGTGTTCCATCATATGACTGTACCAGAGTTTGTTTAGTCATTCACACATTGAAAGACATTTGAGTTGTTTCCAGTTCTTGGCATTTATAGATAACGCTGCTGTAGACACATATGCAGAGTTTTATGTGACCATAAGTCTTTATTTCTCCAGAATGAGCACAAGTGTGGTCATCAGGCCATATAGTAAGTGTATGTTTAACTTTTAAAGACACTGCCAAAGCGCTCCAGAGTGGCTGGACCAGGCCTGTTTGCATGTGGGAGAGCTCCAGGGGCTCTGTGTGATTCCTCACCAGCACTGGGTGGGAGTAGTATGTTTTCATCCTAGTCATTCTCATAGGTGAGTAGTGGTATCGAGTTTGGTTTTTAATTTGCGTTTCCTTAGTGACTAATGATATTGTGTATCTTTTCGTGTGTTTCTTTGTCATTTATCTTCTTGGTGAATTGCCTGTTCAAAACTTGCTTATGTCTTATTGGATTTTAACCCCCCCCCCCGCCCCCATTGAGTTTTGAGAGTTCTTTTGAATATCTGGATTCAGTTCTTTTATTGGATATGTGTTTCACAAACATATTTTCTCAGTATTTCCATCTCTTAACAATGTCCTTTGCAGAGCAAAAGCTTTAAATCTTGGATGAAGTCCAATTTATCAGTTTTTTTTAATAGGTCTTGATTTTGGTGTATTATGTAAGAACTCTTTGTCTAACCCAAAGTCACAAAGATTTCTTCCATTTTTTTCTGCTAAGAGTATTGTATATAGTTTTATATTTTACAGTTATTATCTTCTATTTAAGTTAATTTTTATATGGTGTGTGGTATAGGGTGAAATTCTTTTTTGAGTTTACCAAAGAAAGCATTTTTTAAAAACATTTAAATTGCTTTTACCTATAAGACTAAAGGTTTTAAATCAGAGCTTTAAACAAATATTGATGCCTTGGCTGCAGACCAGTAAAATCATGATTTGTGAAAGATGGGTTTTAGAATCAGTGTACAGGGCCCAGCAGAAGTAACGCCTGCTTGAGTTTGTTAGGGTAAGTGATATGTATATAATAATTTACAGGTTTAATTTGAACATTTCACCTAAAATGTCATATGGTGTGCTTGGGTGTGATGTTTTTATGTTACAGAATTACATGCTTATGATTTTGTAACAAAATAGGGGTGTTATTTGTGCTGGACCCCATACACACACACACACACACACTCACTCACACATACACATACATATATATGATTTTATTTCTTTTTAATGAGAGAGGAAGGGAGGGAGAAAGAAAGGGAGAGAAACACTGATCCATTGCCCCTTGCACACCTCCAACTGGGGACCTGGCCTGCAATCCAGGCATGTGCCCTGACTGGGAATAAAATTCGTGGCCACCTTTTGGTTTTCAGGTTGGCACTCAACCCACTGAGCCATACCAGTCAGTACACTTTTTAAAAATAAACCTTTAATTTTACAATTTTAGATGTTCAGAAAAATTGCAACAATAATAAAGAGTTCCTGTATACCCCACAACATTTCCCCCAGTATAAGCGTCTTACTTTAGTATAGTATAATTGCTACAGTAGTGATACACTAATATAACTTTGTACTTTATTTAGATTTCCTCATTTATTAAATGTTCCTTTACTATCATAGGGTTCCATCCAGGGTATTTTATTACCTTTAGCTTTCATGTCTCCTTGGGCTTCTGTGGCTCTGATAGCTTTTCAGACTTAAACAGTTATTACTGTTTTATTTGATTGCTTTGACAGTTATGAGGCTTAAAATTCAGATATTTTGTATAGTATTTCCATTGGGATTTGTCTGATGTTTTTCTCATGGTTAGACTTGTGTTTTATGTTTCGGAGGAAGATCCCAGAGGTAAAGCGCCTTTCTCATCACATGGTATCCGGGGTACACATTGTCAGGGTGGCTGTCACCATGGACCTTGACCTTCATCACCTGGTTGAGGTGGGCTTGTCAGGGGCTCTACTGCGCAGCCCAGTGAAGGAGGGGTGTTAGGTTTTATGCACCTCCGTGAGGGAGTAGTATCTACAAAAATGTTTTGGCCTTTATTTATCTTTTTAAATTTCTGTGGAATCATTGGTAATGATCCTCTCTCATTCCTAGATTTGTATCTTTTCTTATTTACAAATTATGTTTATCAATTCTATTAATTTTTTTAATAACCAACTTTTGGCTTCACCTAGTTTTTTCATATTTTTGTTTTAAATTTCATTGATTTTTGCTCTTGTATTATTTGCTGATGCTTACTTTGATTTAATTTGCTTTTCTTTTTCTAGATTTTATTGTATTAGCTGATGTTGATTTGAAACCCATCTTTTTTAATAAAAGCATTTTATGCTAGAAAGTTTCCTCTGAACACTGCTTTAGCTGTATCCCACACATCTTAATGTCTTGTATTTTCATTTTCGTTCAGTTCAAGATATTTTCCAGTTTTCTTTGAGACTTTCTCTGGCCAGTGTATTATGCAATAGTGTGTTAATTGACTTTGAAATATTTGAGGATTTTTTAGATATCATTCTGTTAATTTTTAATTTAATTCTTTTGTTGATAGAGAACATACTTTGAATAAGTTCAGTTATTTAATATTTAATAAGGCTTGTTTTGTTATCCCCCAAATGCAGCTTGTCTTGAGACATGTTCCGTGTGCACCTGAGAAGAAAAGGCACTCTTCTCCACGGAGGGAGTGCTCTGTGACTTATGGGTAATGGGCGGTGGTGGTGTTGGAGTCTCTGTGCTTGCTCACTCTTCGCTTTTTTTTCTGATCACCCAGAAAGATGCTCTTTCAGTGGGGCCTGTGGGATGTCCAGGGTTTCAGTTTTATTACTGGTTTTTGTTGGTGTAGGGTTCAGCAGCACACTGCAGGGCGGTTGTGCTTTATAGCGGGAAGGTGGAGGGGTGCTCCATTTGGCCAGTAATTCCTGGGTGTGGGAATTTTCACTCCCAGTGTCTGAGAGGGAGGGCTGAGTCCTTAACGTTCAGGCCTCTACTTTTACTTCGCATTCCTTGCTGTCCTGGTGTCCAGACCATTTATTTGGCTTGCTTAAGTACAACAATCAGCAGTTGTCTGGTTGTGTGGGATGGGGTAGAGGACCAGGAGTTTGCTTTCCATCTGGACAGTTAGCCAGTCCTCATCCTGCTGCCCGACTTCACCCACGTCTTCTGAGGTACTGGGGTCCCTTTCTGGAGCCTCCCGGGCTTCTGTGCTTCTTCTTGGCCTTTGCACACTCCCCTCCCCCAAATCCCGTACCTCAGAGGTGTGGAGCTTCTGTTTTACTGCCCTCCTGAACCAGTTCTCACCAGTCCATTTGCTTTCCAGTTTCTCACATTTTGTTGGCTTCTCTTTTGCATTATTTCTGCCTTGTTTTCTTTGCCCTTGTTGATTTATGGCTTAAAAAAACTTGATTCTCAATTTAGTGGGTTTTATGAAGAGAGTGGATACACACATCTGGTTTAAGCCATCATCTTTATCTAGGAATGCAAACACAGTTTATAAATTAATTGTCCATATGATTGCTCTGCCATCCACTTCTGGTTGTTTGTTTGTTGACTGGAACCTTGGAGCTTCTCAGAGGTTGTCTTTGAGCAGGCTCACTTCTCCGTGCATCCTGTTTCTCACGGGGGCTTTAACTGTACCTTGTTTTCTTTAATGATTATCAGTCCAGTTCGTTTTTATCTCTTAGGATTTTTCAGGTCATCTGGCCTGTTGCTGCCTTCCTTTTTTATCTTGTAGAACTGTTATTTCATTTATTTATTCTTTCATTTTGTTTTGATTTCTTAAAAGCTTTTTCATCCTCTCAGTTAAAACCTTGGGAAGGGTGAGGGAGATGCATGTGCCAAGCCGACTGTCTTGAACTGGAAGCTTCAGGTGATGGAAATGGATTGCCGTTAACTTGCATTCTTTCATTTTGCCTTTCAGCGGATGCAGCCCAGCAGTTCCAGTATGCTGTGCGAGTTATTGGCAGCAACTTTGCCCCGACTGTCGAAAGAGATGAATTTCTAGTAGCTGAAAAAATCAAGAAAGAACGTATGTATTTTTCCTAAATGTTGTCATGTGTTGGATTCTTAAACTTGTCAGAAGTTAAGAACATACACACACAGGGTGGGGCAAAACTAGGTTTATGGTTATATGTGAAACAGTTTATTCTTGTATTATTATTCATTAATTATTTTGTTATTTTCCATACGAACTACACCCTCTATGTAGTTCCTGAGATATTATTATATAAATATATAATTATTTTAAAATAAGGACAATTTAATTCTGTCTTTTGTTAGAACATAGTGCAAGAGGATTATTTTAAATACTGTCAGTAACAACATAATTTGGTATAAGAGTGTGAGGAATATAAAAGGACTTAATATAACTTCCTGCTTATCTTGTGATTTGCAGTATTTAATATTATGCACCTTTTGACCAGATAATGTAGAACACTATCTTATAGTAAACAACTCTTAGTGAGTCCAATAATTGCTTCTATTAATTGTCAACATCTGACCTTAATAGTACTTTAGAACTTACTAAGTGAACATTTTAATTCTGAGATGATACTGAAAGCTTTCTTAAACATTGTTACCTCAGAGAAGAAAGCTTTCCATCATTTTCTAGTGTCTGGTCACTAATGCATTCTGTATAAGGTGGAGCTCTGCCTTCCTCCTGTACTGTGGAGTGCCTAAGGGAGGAAGGCTGTGAGCATGGGACCCGCCGTGTATGAGAACCATTCTTGTCTGGCTGGAGAGGTGTTTTCTCTGATGGCCACTTCCCTCCCCTCAGCTTTCTGGACTGTATGAGCCCAGTTCCAGCTGCCTGGAAAGCCACCTTGCCTTGAAGGTCAGTGGCCTTCCTGCTGGGGCCTCGCTGTTAAACTGTGCGAATGAAATGGGCTTTGGCGTATTTCTAAGTGTGCTGGAAAAACTGGTAATGACACCTTCTGGGAGATCTGTTCTTAATGGTATAGTTTCCCACCCCAGCTGTTGCATTATTAACTGCACTTGACCAGTGCTCTGTGTGGACGTCCTTTTTCAGAGCTGTGTAACTGAGATGGTGAGGTAGCTGGTGGTAGAGTTGAGGCTGTGGCATGTGAGTAAATGGATCTGGCTGTGGCTGCGTATACATGTTCGGAGCTTGATGAGCAATGCAAGTCTGAAATGAGGATTCTGCCGACACGAGTCAGATCTTGGTGTTACGTAGCGTGTATGTCTTATTTAAGGTGGAGGGGTGAAAATGCAGAATTTATCCCTCTATTAACTTATGAGGACTTATTTTCCTTCCTTGTCTCTAAAACCAAATGTAAGAACACTATTCTTGAACCCTGATGATTATTACATTTAAGATTATTTTTACATTTTATTTTATATTTTCGATTATTAGTGAGAACCACACCTAGGGAGTACTATATTAACAGACCATTCCCTTTACAGATGTACATTTCCAGGCTTTGTGGTCTAAATTTAAAATTAAATAACTGGCAGCTGCATTATTGCAATGAATACTGCAAGAAAGTCTTGGAATTTCTTTTTTTTTTTTTAAAGAACACACTGTACATTGTAACCATGTATAGTCATTTTCCTGTATGTCTTCTGTGTTTTTGAAATAAGTCTTGCTGTATATTGATACACTTTGCTTCTTCTGCCTGTTCCCACCAGGTGTCCACAGCTTCTGTTTGGTACCCTTGCCATTAACCCCCCAGCTCTGCTGTGACCCAGCTATAGTTTGTAGAGTCATTGATGGCCCTCTCATATAGTGGTCACCGTTGATCTATCATTTTTAAATATTTCTTAGACATAGTTTTTATACTTTAACATTTTTGAAATCTGATTAGTTTTTGTTAGATTAGTTGAGTTATGGTTGAGTTGGTATATTAGATTAGTTGAGTTATATGATGAGCAAAACTCATCATGTATGATAAAATTAAATACCTTTTGGTTTCCTAATTTTTCACATTGATAAGTGGGTAATTGTAGCTAAAAATTTGTTTTGCTGTGTTTAACAGTCTCTTAGATGAAAACTTTTTTGGGATAAATATTCTGTGCTCATTTTTATTGGTATTATTTACTATTATTTGGTTGTCCTATGACAACAAATATCTGTGAATTAGTGTCAGTCTCATTCTGCCGAAGGAACATCACTGAATTTCATGGTTGTGGTCCTTTGGAGTATTTTTATGTAAGCTTTAAAAGATAATAAGGTATATGAAATTCTCATTGCATTAGTTTTGTTGAATACATTTTGTAAGATACATTTTAAAGATAGATTCACCTTTTGGCATCGGAAGACATGGAAGTGCAGATGTGATTAGGGCGACATGTCCTGCTGTGGTGCATGTACTCAGTACCTGCTGCCAGCACCAGTTCCTAGCTGATGAATGTGAAAAAGTGTTGGATGTCAAGTCAGTCATTGTCTTTCTGCAAAGGAATTTGGACATTTAAAGCTAAATGAGGTTGGCTGATGAAATTTTAAGAAAGCAGTCCTACTAAATTGGGATAATTAAACACGAAGGTTCCTTGGAGGCTACTGAAGCTGTAAGCTAGCTATTAAAAGTGCTGCCTTTTCCCATGGGCGTAGCAGGGCTTCTTTGAGAGGCACCTGTGCACAGACGGTGTGTGCAGCACTGTCGATGCGGGCGAGTGGGCCTCTCCCCTCAGGGCCCGAGTCCTGTGTGTAGTCTTCGCGGAGTGGCACAGAGCGCGGGCTTCCCGTTTGCGCTGGGGCTCTCGGGGCACTTGTGAGTGCAGGGGAGCCTGTGAGGGTGTTTACTGATAGAATGGCTTAGTGGGTGAGAATCAGCGAACGGACTTTTGGTTACTTCAAAACATGATTGACTGTTAAGTCTGCTGTATGTCTTAACAAAAATACTTAGAATAGTTTTAAGTCAGACTATTATGAATGCTATACTATTTTGTTATGCCCTTTGAATGTAGGATTCCGAAGATATTTTCACATCGTATTTCTCCCTCCAGATAGCCATTATCGATTAGTTAAACTAATGGTAGTTTTCCTTGCTGGACTATTTATTGATATTTGTCGATAGAATCTAAAAGGTCTCATCATTTCTCTTACTTTAATGTTTACATAAACTATTTGATTCCAGTCTAAAATTGACCATGTTTTACAAATATCAGAGAGATTATATGAATTGACCAAATTCATAAAGCCAAAATGTCACTTACCTTGTAGCTCTTTTGATTCTTAAGCTCAGGATTCTTTTTAGACTTCAGAGTTGTCAGTTTCTATAGGTGAAATAATGTCATAAATATGAATTTTGGTGTAGGTGATTAACATGCTTATTTTCTTTTCTAACTCACAGTTATTCGACAAAGAAGAGAAGCAGATGCTGCATTGTTTTCAGAACTTCACAGGAAACTTCATTCACAGGTATCACACAAGTATTCTGGAAGCCATTCCAGTATGAATGCTGTGAAGCTATGAGAGTGATCTGGGAACATTCGAATTTCTCTCGCTGGTATCATTAAACTTTCCTATATTGAGTAATGGCTTGTAGTTGTAGATGGAATTTCCTTTTTAAAAGATTTTCACTGCTAGAAGTAAGTTTTAACTGGATTTAGTGCTAAATTGCTTATAAAGATGAATAACACTACATTGGGAAAATCATCAGACTTGTGTATACAATCAGTATATATTACAAAGGCCTTAATTCTTTTACTGGGAGGAAGCACAAGCAGAAGCTTATCTTGTTGATACAGTTTATTGTTTATCAGGTCCTAATTTGTACTGTTACAATGAATAACTTAAAAAGTGATTTTGAACTTTTTGTGATTGGATGTTGATACTTGCTTGTAGTGGTTTTGTAACCTATTTTTATGAAAGTCTCTGCCAGTCTATACACCAATAAATTAATTGAATCTTAGGGTGAGATTTTTGTGATTCTGACTATAAAGGATCGTAGTTCATCTAGTTGCCTCTCTCTATCCTTTTATAGAGAAGAAAGTAAAATATAGAGAAGTTTAGTACTTTGCTCAACAAATATTAGGTTAATGTTACAACAGTGAAAATCTTTGAGTTGTGCCTAAAGCTGCTAGTAATGTACTCATTATTTTTCAGGTCTTCTTTTCATTTGTAAAAATAAGCTTAAATTTATTTGCTGACCATTTTGATTTCTTAATTCAACTTGATTCACTTGGGTGCACTGTTTTAAGTATGCTTTTTCTTCTTTGATAATACTTACCTAGCTGGTAGTAGTCCCTGCCTGCTTCATTACCTCTCCTTTCCGCGTCCCCGTGCAGTTCACACACCTCAGCACACAGTCCCTCTATCCGACTCTCTTCAGCAGACTGATCCTGTTTAATACCTGTTCTTCTGTGTTAAAGAAAAAAAAAAGCTGACACCACCTATAAATATGTTGTTTGCTGGCTTTTTTGTGCATAGTTTTGTTCATTTTTACAACTTTGTTCACTTTCCACCCCTTACACATCTTTGATTTTCTGAAACAACTGAGGACTGTTGCTGCACAGGTAGAATGTGTCCCCTCTTCCCAGTGCTTGCAGGGCATCCTTACACAGACACTCCTTAGGAAATGCTCACAGGGGCTTGCAGCTGGGCATCCCCCAGCTGGAAGCTGAAATGAGAGCGTACTTTTAAAATTTCCTACCTCTCGGAGTCCATTCATCTCCGCCCACATACACCCTGTGTTTCCTTTGGTGTTGTCCCTTTCAGTGCATGATGATAATACCATTCATCTACTGCCAAAGACTAATAGATACCATTATGACTCTACCTCTCTATCCAAATTTGGTCTATCCCCAAGTCTTAATGATTGTCCCTCTTACAGATGCCTCTCATCTGTCCTTATGGAGTTACACAGACCTAGGTTTGAATCTTCGTCTACAGCTTTTATTAAGTTATTTAAATTTCACCTCTGCTTTACTCAGTTATGGAATGAAGAGAATAAACCTTGCATCTCAGTGTGGTTGTGATGATTATGGAATATGAGGCTCCCTGTTCCCCAGGCAGCAAGCCTCCTTTTAGTTTTTTGACTTTAAAAAAAAAAATTTTATTGATTATTCTATTACAGTGGTCCCAATTTTTCCTCTGTTGCCCCCCCCCCTCCACTTGGCACCCCTCACACAATCCCCACACCATTGTTCATGTCCATGGGTCATGCATATAAGTTCTTAGGCTACTGCATTTCCTATACTGTACTTTACATTCCCGTGGCTATTCCGTAACTACGTATTTGGACTTCTCAATCTCCTTACCTCTTCACCCTTTCCCCCATGACCCCCTCTATCTGGCAGCCATCAAAACCCTCTCTGTATCCATGATTCTCTGTTCTTCTTGTTTGTGTAGTCTATTTTTTAGATTCAATTGTTGATAAATATATATATTTACATATAAATAAATAAATAGAAATAATAGAAATAGTATAAATATATATATATTTATTGCTATTTTATGGTTTATACATTTGATCTTCTTTTTCTTAAATAAGTACCTTTAACATTTTATAAAATAATGGTTTGGTAATGATGAACTCCTTTAGTTTTTTCTTGTCTTGCAAGCTCTTTATTTGCCCTTTGATTCTAAATGACGTCTTTGTTGGGTGGAGCAATCTTGGCTGTAGGTCTCTGCTTTTCATGACTCTGAATATTTCTTGTCAGTCCCTTCCAGCCTGTAATGTTTCTTTTGAGGAATCAGCTAATAGTCTTATGGGAACTCCCTTGTAGGTAACAAACTGCTTTTCTCTTGCTGCTTTTAAGATTTTTTTTTTATCTTTAACTTTTGGCATTTTAATTACGATGTGTCTTGGTGTGGGCTTCTGTGCATCCATCTTATTGGGGACTCTCTGTGCTTCCTGGATTTGGATTCCCATTTCCTTCACCAAATGAGGGAAGTTTTCTTTCATTATTTTTTCAAATTTCTAATTTCTTGCTCGTTCTCTCTTCCTTCTGGTACCCCTATTACGTGAATGTTGGAACACTTCAAGTTGTCCCTGAGGCTGCTTTACACTATCCTTGTTTTTTTGGATTTTTTTTTCTTCTTGTTGTTCTGATTGTTTGTTTTTTGCTTCCGTATGTTCTATATCATTGATTTGATTCTTGGCTCCATCCACTCTATTGTTTCCCTGTAAATTGTTCTTTATTTCAATTAGTGTATCTTTTGTTTCTGACTAGACCTTTTTTATGCTCTTGAGGTCCTCACTAAGTTCCTCGAGCATCCTTATAACCAGTGTTTGAACTCTGCGTCTGATAGATTGCTTATCTTCATTTTGTTTAGTTCTTTTTCTGGGTTTTGATCTGTTCTTTCATTTGGGCCATGTCTATTTGTCTCCTTGTTTTGGCAGCCTCCCTGTGTTTGTTTCTGTGTACCATATTTTGCTGTGTATAATGTACTCCCGTGCATAATGAGCACCCACATTTTTGGTCCAAACTTTCAGGAAAAAAATCTTGTGTTTTAATTTTTTAAATCAATTTTTTATTTAACTATATTAAGAAACAAAACTGATTATTGTATTTCAGGGTATTATTTTGCATGTCGATATTGTTATTGCTTTATAGAGTTACACTTTTAACACATAAGCATACATAAAAGAATTAAACATTTATATAGATAGAGAATTAGCAGTATTCATGTATTATGCACATCCTTACCTTCCCTCAAAAATTTGGGTGACAAAGTGCACATTATACACTGCAGTATATGGTATTATGTAGAGCTGCTATGACTCCCTGTCTTGGTAGCATGGCCTAATGTAGTGGGTGTCCTGTAGGGTCCAGTGGCACAGCCTCGCCTTGTCGTCCAACCTGAGTACTTGAGGTGCGCCCTTTGTGTGGGCTGAATACATCCTCCTTTTTCGTTGAGCCTTGACTGCTGTTGGCAGGTCAGTGGGAGGGATATACCCAGGCCAGTTAGCTACAGGAACCACTGACCATCTGTGGAGGATAAACTGTGCAGGGCAGGGTGGTGGTGCTCTGATGTGGTCTGGAGCTATCTATTGGGTTTGCAGGCTCTGGGGTTTCCCCAGGTGGTGCAAGCCAAGGTCAGCTCCCACCTGTGGTCTCCCTGGGCCACCCTGCATGAGCTGTAAAGCAATCTGAGATGGCTGTTAATTGTGCTGGGCTTGGAGATTCCCAGGCAAAGCCAAGCTGTGAGTCTAGGCTGGCCGCTACTAGTACTTGACCTGGGGTGACTTAGCAAGAGGTTTGGGAGTCAGTGAGGCTGATGTTTGTCTGATAGGATTTAGGAAGTTGTGAAGTATAAGGCAGGACCAGCCATCATACGGAAAAGTCACTGGTAACAGCTTGGGTGGGCCCAGTCAGCTGGGTGGGATAGAATCTCTGGGGATCTCCAGGGCAGGGCAAACAGTGTTAGTCAACAGATGAAGTCTTCGATGTGGCACCTGCCTGCTGGCTCTGTGGCTCTGTGTGGGGAGGGTTCCGATGGGGACAATGGCTTCTGCCCACCTTTATGTCTGGGAGAAAGCTCTCCCCAGCTCTTGCCTTGATACCAGACGCTTGTTCCTCCCTCTTTGCCACTGGTGCCTTTCAAGCTGTTACTCTGGTGCTGGAGCTCAGAGGGAGTGAGTGAGTCTGAGTAGGTGAGTCCATGTGGGTTCTTTAAGAGGAACTGCTTAGAACTCCAGAAGTTCTTTCCACTGACTCAGTCTTTGCTTATTTTTGCAGCTGGAAGTTATAGGGACTTACCTTCCTGGAACTGGAACCCTGGTCTGTGGGCCTTGGTGTGAGGCTGGAACTTCTCACTCCTGAGATATCCCTCCCAAACTTTCATCCGCCTCATGTGGATGTGGGGCCAGCCCTTTCCGCATCTCCATCTCTCCTGCCAGTCTGGATGGATGTAGTTCCTTTAATTCTGTAGTTGCCAGACTCCATTCAAGTAGATTTGTGATGGTTCTGAGTGATGGCTGTTTTATATCTTAGTTGTAATTTTGACATGGTTGTGCGAGGAGGCGAGCTGTGCTTACCTACGCCGCCTTCGTGACTGGAAGTTGCATGACTCCAGCTGGCTTCCTTGAAATGGCAGCTGCTGCTGACTGACAGTCCTCTGGTGCTTAAGGCCGGGGAGTCAAACTCATTTTCACTGGGGCCCACATCAGCCTTGCAGTTGCCTTCAAAGGGCCGAAATAATTTTAGGATCGTATAAATGTAACTACTCCTTAACTGTTAAAGAGTTGAAATTACATTCAGCCTTTGAAGGCAACCGTGAGGCTGATGTGGCCCTGCTGAAAATGAGCTTGACACCCTGGCTTAAGGAAACGGGATTGGTAGAGAGCAACTCCTTGGAGATAAGCAGACAATAGTTAGCTCCAGAGGCCCAGATTATAGGGGGACGTCAAGGTTACCTTAGCAGATACTCAGTCCCTGAAAGCCAGCTCGGCCTATGGTCATTTCCCCTCCAGATGACTGTAGTTTCCCAAGTAGGGCCTGTGTGTTTTGCTTTATCTCCTCTGTGGTCCATCCTTCATGGAACTGTCAGTGAGTGAGTCCGTTCACTTCCCTGCATAGAATCCTTCCCTGGCGCCTGTTGCCTTTAGCTTAAAATCCATTTTCTTGGTGCAGCATACAAGGACCTCCTTGATCTTATGCTTCATTCAATTTTCAGTTTCTATTCACATGTCTAGCTTCAGCCAAATTTATCTCTCTCAGTTCCTTGGAAGGACCGTGCCTATCCCCCTCTCTGCCTTTGTATCACCTGTCTTTCTAGGCGACTCATGCCTCTAGAAGTCCTTTCCTGAGCCTGGGACACTCCAGTAAGATAAATTACATTCCATGTCTGAAATGTAATTTATCATACTGAAATAATTTGCCCACTTGTCTTCTTACTACTGGACTGAGGAGTCCATCAGAAATGGGCCTCTTCTGGGGACTTTGTTGTTTCTGCTAAATTCAGTATAAATCAGTTTTTTAAAAAATATTTATTTTTAAAGAGAGGGGAAGGGAGGGAGAAAGAGAGGGAGAGAAATACTCTATGTGCAAGATCAATCGCCTCTCACCGGGAACCTGGACTGCAACCCAGGCATGTGCTCTGATTGGGAATCGAGCTGGTGACCTTTTGGTTTGCAGGCCAATGCTTAATCCACTGAGCCACACCAGCCAGGCGTAGATCACTTTTTTAAGTTAGACAATATTAATACTTGTGATGAGCTTATTCTTTAGAGGAATTTCCAAGGAACATTTTATGTAATTAAGAACTTGTATAATGTAAGTAGCCATACCATAATTTGTCTTGTAAATAAAGATACCAATATATTCTGTCTTCTATATCCAAAAGATAAGGCTATATGAATAGAGTGGAATGCTCTGTAAATTCTCTTTAAATGTATTGCAGGTGGGCTACTGTTCATGGTTGTAAATCAGGGCAGAGTGCTAGATAATGGAAAGTTAATACAATTTGTAGGACTACTTTACATAGAAACATAGCGTTAGTTATCCTGACAGCTAAGATCTTTAGTGTGGGTATGCATGAGGCCGAGACTTACATCTTGCATTTTAGAATTAAAAAACAATTTTTTTATAATACTCTATTTTGGGGCCTAAATGGGACATTGGTAAAAGGGGGGCATCATATATTTTATGATGGCATTTTTCTTATAACTACTGTGTTTGGGAAGTTGGTTATTATAAGAATTATTTCAAAGGAGAAATATTGTTATTCAGGAATAGAGTAATTTAAAAAACAGGTTCTTTTTATGAACTTTGGAGTTAGTTTTCAGGAGGTTTGGGCTCCCAGGGTATTGCTCTTGGGAACATCATCTCTAGCCTTCTGATGGGTAGTGCTGTTTGCAGTGCTTGTAAAATAAATGGGTTTTGATTTGATGTTACCATATGAATTTTAAAATGCAGTTCTGTTTTGGAAATAAGAATAACTTAGGAGAGAGGAGGACAAAACTGGAGAGTAATACATTTTTCTTTTAATGTTTTCTTTCCAAACAGGGCGTTTTAAAAAATAAATGGTCAATTCTCTACCTCTTGCTAAGCCTTAGTGAAGATCCGCGCAAGCAGCCGAACAAGGTGAGGGCTCTCTTTCAGCAGCTCAGTACCGTTTCAGAGGACACTTTGCACCTTTCGTTGGGACAGTTGTGCCAAATTTTGATAGGAATTGGCTTTTATACTTAAAATAGTGAGTGAAGCTAAAAAACTGGTGAAGTTCTCTTGGCAGTCATGGGAGGTCAAGAGAGTTCTTTTTTTTTCCTCGTTTTTTTAAGGACAATTTTAGTCACTGTTCTGTGTTTTCTTAAGATTTTTTTTAGAATTATGTTATCAAATGTAATACTGTTTGATTAAATAGGGTATAAACTCAGTTTTCAAAATTTTTATTGTGTGAAGTTATTAATATTAACATAGCTGCATAATTCTTTTAGGATTTTCTTGTGTTTTCAGATATCATTATGAGTATTAATTAGTTATACCAGTGAAAACTTTATTGTCACACAGGTTCAATTTTTGACCTGTGCAGTGTTTGAAAGCAATTTGGCCTTTCTGTGTGGTAGAGAGTTTGTTAAAATAAAATACTCTGTTATAGAAATTTGAGTGCTTAAAAATTGAAGCGTGTGGGTGAGTCATATTTATACCTAAAGCCTTATTCTGAGTAATGGGCATTCTTTCATTATATAAGAATGCCAAATTTTTATAAACATTTAAGTAATTATTTGAGTTTTAGTTTGCATGGATTTTGAATAAAATGTAACTATCACACCATGTGGGAATGTTAGAGTTCAGAAAACTTCCTAAAACTGTATCGTATTTCAAACGTGTAACAGCTAATTTGCTGTTTAATAAGTGCAAAATTAAATTATAGAAGAACTAAACTCTAAACTTTAATTGCCTTTGTTGGTTTGGGAAAAGTGTTCTGTAATTTTATATGTCCATTTTAATTTTTTTTCAGGTTTCTAGCTATGCCACGTTATTTGCCCAAGCATTACCAAGAGATGCACACTCAACTCCCTACTACTACGCCAGGCCTCAGACTCTCCCGCTGAACTACCAGGATCGCAGCACCCAGTCAGCGCAGAGCTCTGGCAGTATGGGAAGCAGCGGCATCAGCAGTATAAGCATGCATGCCCTAAATGGGCCGATCCCCACTCCACAATCTCTTCCGGGGTAAATCAAGCTTGCATACATAGATTCCTGAAATAGTAGAAATGGGAAAATCCTCAGGCTTTTCATCAGGCATTTTGTGTTCACGAAAACCATCTTTAGAGGCTTATATGTGCCAGGAATGTTTTGGCACTGTCTCTGGTATATTTTGTCTTTGGATTTATTTTCCCTAAAAACTCCATTTCAGATAGGAATTTTTTCCGCTTCTAATCTTAGTTGATTATAGATATTTGGCCAACTCTCAACCTGTTAAGGCAAATGCATTTTAGTAAGGACCTAGTTCATCAGTATGATGAGGTAACTGATTAACATTTCTCTTACTATTTTCTCATATTTACCTTTCAGTGAATATTATCCCCTTCACTGATGTATGCTGTTCTCTTCAGGGAATTATTTTTAATAAATATAAATTAAAATAAAGGTGTCTCATCGTCAAATGCTGAGATCTTCAAACTAAGAATTAGGGCATCCTACAGTGTAAGTGAATTAAGATGAGGAACTACAGGAGCACACAAGCAAGATGTTGTATACTTTGAAGTTTAACCTGCTGTAACATCTGATACATTTTGAGGAAATACAGACTTTGTGGTTGAGAATACAGTAGATGCCAGTGTATTAATGCACTTAGAACTTGTTTTTTGTTTTTACATACACATTTTTATCTATAGTTCATTCTTGGAAATCACATTAAAACAGACTGTTATAAAGTGGATATTTCTCCAGAAGAACAGTGACTAAGGATTCACCATCAAATGATGTTTTTCACATGAATATAGTATATAACTCATTGTGCGACTTAGTAAAATTATGTGCAAGTTACTAGAAAATAGAATGTGTGTAACACATGGATTATAAATGGAGTCTAGAGTTCTAGAAAGACACCATACTACATTCTACAAATTTAGTCTCAAAATTGTATTCTGGCTAAAAGAATAAACACTTTCTCATTTTCCACATTAAAATTTGAAATAATTATTGTCATGATATAAAAAAAGCTTTATAGAGAACTTTGCACTGAAGTGGTCTCTTAGAGTTTTTCTCTGAAATTTAGAACTGTATTCAAAGATGTAGTTTCAGTAGTTGTTGATGACATTTTTTCCCACTGACATTAGAAAAAAGTAAGAGCTGTTTCAGGGTTTTGATTTACTCTCTTACTTCATCAGTGGATTATAGGTGGACTCACCAATATTTTACCAGTAATGAGTCAGAGCTTTGCTGCTTAGAAACAGTGGTGGTGCTGAAATTTTTGTTTTTGCATTTTGCAGCCCCAGGAGGTGATAATTATGTTACAGTTTTCCAAATACATGTCAATGGAAATCAGCTGTTGGGTTCTTAGATCTTGAAAGAGCATTTCAGCATAGTCTCCCAATTATTAAAAGCTAACTTTTAGACTTTGGATGTGCTTTTGCCTTAGATTTTGTTTGTATATGTTTTTAAAATATTTTATTTATTTATTTTTAGAGAGCGGGGAAGGGAGGGAGAAGGAGGGAGAGAAACATCAATGTGTGGATGCCTCTTGCACACCTCCTACTGGGAACCTGGCCCGCAACCCAGGCATGTGCCCTGACTGGGAATTGTACTGGCAACCCTCTGGTTTGCAAGCCGGCACTCAATCCACTGAGCCACACCAGCCAGGGCTTGTTTGTACATTTTCGAAATTAATTACAAATTAGGATTTTTTTTTTCCCTATGGAGTACCATGAAGGCTGGGAGACAAGTGAGGACATGGAAAAGGGACCGTTTTCCAGGTTTCTTCACTCCTGTGCTCAGCAAATGTTGAGTGAGTGAATGGTGTTAGTATTGAAGTTAAGATCGGTAGTGAATTTCAGAGTGGTTTTGGATGAGCAGTGTATGTTACGTGTCTGTAAAGAGAGGTCAGACAGATTTCGGTTTTTATGGTAAAAAGTATGTGTGGAGGTGGCAGCAAGAGGCTGAACGTCAGGCTGATCATTGTTGTTATATTTGGGTGCGGTTAGGTAAGTTGCTTGTCTCAGATTTATAAGATTGTGTGATTCAGTGTAGTAATAAAAGAAGAACTCCTTGAACTGTTTTTGGCCCGTCAGTGAATAGCCTGGGTATTTGAAGATATAAAATGCTCCTTCCTTTTTTTAGACAGTCTCATCAAACTCCAGGAGTAGGAGGAGACTGTCTTCGACAGCAATTGGGGTCACGTCTTGCATGGACTTTAAGTGCAAACCAGCCTTCTTTACAAACCACTACCTCGAAAGGTATCCCCAACACTGTTTCTCGCAATATGACAAGGCCAAGGAGAGATGGGGACGCAGGTGGTGAGTAAAGATATATTTGAATGTAGCTTCTTCTAAATGTAACATTTAGAATTTATGCTTCCCTTATTTTAAAATACTGATCAGGAATTTCTGCTTATAACTTTTAAGTAGTTTCTTGTTCTCATGATGAAGTTCGGAATCCTAAGTATGGTCTGTGGTGCCTTGGGAAGTCTAGTTTTGTCATCTCATGTTACCCTGACCTTGTATTCACTAGCGCCATCTGCTTTTCAGGTCACTCACTGCCTGAGTGGTTTCCTCCGTCTGGATCTCTCTTCCTTGTCACATTCGCCTTCTCTTTTTATCCTGCCGTTCTTTCTGGGAAGGCACCTCCAGGCTGGATCGGGCTCTGTAGCACGAGTGACTGTCTTCCACCACAGTCTAAGTTCCATGAAGGAGGGGCCATTTCTATCTTGTTCACCATGCTAGGAACTAGCATACTGCCTAGAACGATGAAGAAACTCCTTGCGCATTTATTTGGTGGTTAAGCGAACCCCCCACTAAATTTTAAAACTGTTAGATACCAAAGCAAGTTTGGGTTTCTTACATGAAGACGCTACAAATAGCAATAGTTGGAACATGATTGTCCTGAAAAAGCAGAAGAATGGGCTTTTTTTGTTGGTTCATAATCTACTGATTCTGAAATCCCTCCAACTATTTTCTGTGTGGGATGGAAGGATGAGCTCTGTCTCGTAGACTTCTGAGGACATTCGTACACAGCTTGGCCTGCCCCCGTGTAGCTGCTGTTAGCAGCCTGTTTACTGTCTTGTGACATGTGACTGCTGTGTACTCTTGGGCTTAGAAGCTAGTTTCTAGGTGGAGTCAGGGTGCTGTTCTCTGCTTCTTTCTTTTTGTTTGCTGTGATTCCTGATCACTAACCAGTGTCTCCAAACCTGTATTCTATACAAAACTAAGAGATAAAAGGACTTAAAAATACATTTGATTAGTCCAAAAGAGCAGGAGAAGTACAAAGGAAGAAAGAACTAGGATAAATAAAAAATATACCTGAATAAGGTAAATTTAAATCCAAACGTATTGGTAATTACAATAAATTCATGGGGATAGACACTTTGTTTAAAAGATTAAAGCAGATGCTATTTAGATAATTATACACTGTTCAGAAGAGACATTTTGAATATAGGGACACAAATCGGTTAAAAGTAAGTGGATGGAAAAAGTACCTCCTGCAAACACTAATCATGAGAAAGTAGGGCGGCTGTATTTCTAGTGGCAGGAATGTTAGAAAAGATAGAAGGAGAATTCATAACAATGGAAGGGTCATTTCTTTGGGAAGAAATGCTCCTAAATGTATATATTTACCTATTGACAGAGCTTCAAATGCAGAAAGAAAAACTGAAGTAACTGCAAAGAAAACAGACAAATCCACAATTACAATTGGAAAATTGAACTTTTCTCTCTTAGTAATTGGAAAAAGTAGATAAAAATGGTCAATAATGATAGGTAATGGTTGAACAGTACTACTACCAAATTGATGTCATTGATATTTATAGAATGTTATGCCCACGGCTGAAAAACAGCCTGTCCTCGCCTTCGGACCGTGCTCTCTGGGTTCTCAGGGTGCTGATCCCCGGTCTGTACTCCGATTCACTTTCTCTCCCACTTACATACTGGATTTCTGAGCACTGTCCACTTGTCATTATTTTGAGTAACACCTCAGTTCTGACTTAGCTTTTGTCCCAAGGTTTATGCAGATTATAAATAACTTTTCTGCTGTATTAACTTCTTTTTATGGGTGTTGGGAATGGACCAAGGTTTGTACACTACCTGTGTAGTAAGCCGGTTTTTCTAAACAGCGTTTGAAATAATTGTCCGTGCTTTTGTGATTGATTCATGTTGCTCTTTGATTATATATTAAGTTCCCACAGATTGCATTGTCTTTTTAAAAGACTTTTTTGTATGAAGAATCACATGATCTCCATATCCTTTTCAGAAAATTCTTGTTTCTAATAACTTCATACTCTTCAGCTCATTTACTTAGTTTTTAATTTTTGTCTGAATGCAAATATATAATCTGGAACTAATTGTGTCATAAGATATATTTCATCTTAAAATGTCTTCTTCACTAATTATTCTCTCATAAAAACCATTTTGTAGGTACTCTGGAAGTTACTGAGACAGCCCTTGTCAGGGACATTCTGTACGTATTCCAGGGCATAGATGGCAGAATCATCAAGATGAACAGCACTGAGAATTGCTACAAAGCAGAGGGAAAGGTGCAGTAACTAAAACCCCGTCTACAATAGTGGAAAGATAAATGTGACTCAGACCATATAGGAGCTGTTAATTTGTGACTTGTTATTGGGGTAATGAGGGCTGGGTTTACAAAAGTTGTGTGTGCCAGTCGAGTTGCACCATTAAGTTCTGGTTTATGTTTCCCTGTGCAGTTTATGACTTGTGTAATCTTACTCTGGGGCCCTTTGTCAGCCTTTCCTCCCCTTTTGCATCCTTTCCCTTGCACTTCTTCCTTTCCTTTTTGTCACTGATGTGGCCACCCCACTTAGCTGATGTCTGTGTTCTGTGATGGTGATGTCAGAGGTACCTGAGGGACAGGGGCGGTTTGGCATCTCTGCTCTTGAAGTTGGCTTCCACATAAGGTGGCTTTGCTTGCTTTTGCTTTCATATTCTAGAATGTGCCGTTCTCACAGCCCCTTCTCACTGACGTTGTGTCCTTCTGCACCTCTCAGCTATTCACAAGGTGACTGACATCACAGACTGTCCCTGCTATGCTGGGGGACCCTTGGCCAGTCACTTGCTGGGGTCATGCTACTTGACCTTAACATTTATTTCTAGGTGTTTTGCTTCCCTGCCTATTACCTGATGCTTCTTGTTTTTCAGAATCTCATTATTTTCACTTTAGTGATGGCATATTAGTTATTCGTAAGTTAAATGTGTTGAAGCCTAAGGATTATAATATTAAAAATACAAATGGTTGAGAAAATTAATTAAAATTCTAATGTTAATTTTTAACTCTTGATATATTTACTTTTTAGGCAAACCTAAATAAATCTTTGAGGGATACGACAGCCAGACTTGCTGAATTGGGGTGGTTGCACAATAAAATCAGAAAATACACAGACCAGAGGAGTCTGGACCGATCATTTGGACTCGTAGGTCAGGTATGTTTGTTCATTATTACTGGAACATTTGGAATGCTGTTTGCCTTGGGAAATGCTTAGCTTAGTTAAAAGCTTATGAAAATAATTCTTAAGAAGGTTCTTTCTAAATAAAGAAGCTTTACTATTATATCCATTCGAGAAAATAGAAACCACAATAGGTACTGACAAAAATAATCTAATATAGCAAATTGTTTATATAGCTATTGTTTATATGGCTATTAGAGGACCACAAAAGCAAAAAAATACAAATGCTAACTAAAGCAGAGGTAGAACTCGGGAGCAGAGAGAAGGTGTCAGGATTGTCAGAATCCAGTAGCTCAGAGGAGGGGCTCTCAGCAGAAACAGCACTCTAAGGAGGGGCTTGCTGGGACACGCTCCTGTGGATTTGGGAATGCTCCAGAAGCTAGAGACGGAAGCCAGTTGCTGCTGCTGCTGCTGGCCTGAGTGGTCACAGCCGGGGCAGTGTAACTGGTCCTTAATCTCTTGTTGCCTCTGCAGCCTGACAGGAGGCGGCCAGCAAAGAAGCAGTGAAGTTTGCAGAGTCCTAAGTCCTTTTAGTGGTCAAGCAGCATGGGATTTTGCCCTCAGGTTCATTCTTGGGCAGTAATTATTTCTAACGAAGTCTTCAAAAAATTACCGAGAGGGACAGCAAGTCAGAAGTAAACCACACTGTAAGCACTGCACAATACAGCAGCATGGCTCTGAAGTGAAACATTGGCTTCACTTTTTAGTAGTTATGTCAACTTGCACAAATTACCTCCTCTTGGCCTTAATTTCTGTGTGTGTAGAATGGAGGTGATGATCATGTGTAAGACGATGAAATCTCCAAGGTGTTCAGCACTAGGAGACAGTGCCTAGAAAGCTGCTGTCCGGAACCTAGAACGCTGTTCAGACCATTTACCAGTGTAGAGAATTGGCTAGATGAGTCAGTGGTCCTGCCCTCTCACCTTAATGCAGATAGGCATTGGCGAGGCCTTCAGGACCCCACCTGGCTTTAATGGTACATGGAGTTTGCAAGCCAGGTGAGCCCATTGGCCATCCCTCCCACAGCATGTTCTCATTTCTAAGTTGTTGTTCCCTTTTCAAAAGGAACCATTTTATCATGCCTTTGTATCATTACTTCATGAATGCAAATTCCACTGATATATCCTACTCAGTGTATTAGATACAAAGTAAAACAAACACAAAATAAATACAGGAAAAATAAATAAGCTATTCCATAGATATTTCATTAAGTTGATTGATAATCACTATAGTCGTGTCATGTAGTATTTTATAGTACTGGATTTAAAAGCCTTTTCTCTCATTTGATTCTAGTAACAGCCCTCTAAAATGAGCAGGGCAAATGTAATTATTACCATTTTGCAGATATAAATGTTGAACTTCAAAAAGTTTAATTGATTTGTCTGTGTTGTTCTGATTGGTGGGAGCAGATATAGGACCAGGACATGATGTGTAATTTCTGTAGTTTTTTGCATTCCACTCTCATTTTCTGCTTTTTAAAATCGTCACTGTACACTGTCTAGTTACTGAAGAAGCAGTGGTTTATCTGGGGATAAGAGGAACTGAGTGCCCCAGTCGGGGTGATCGTGTGCTACAGTTAGTGTAGGTACTGCTGACTTGTGCCTGCTGTTCCAGCGTAATTGTTATCGTTCCCCTTTTACTCAGCAGTGTCCTGTCTCTAGACATACTAAATGAACAGATTTTATCGGTAAAGGAAGATAGTGTTTCCTAAGTCTGTGTCTTATATTTGCACTTTAATAAACCAAGGTGAGAACAGCCTCAGTTAACTGGAACCCTTTCATGGTGAATATACAGGCTGCTGAAATCCTCAGATTGTAATTTTGTTGTTTTTGGTGGGAGACTACTTATAGGCTGACTTGTATACTCCTCCCTATATTTTTGTCTTAAATGATAGATTATGTTTTATTTTTACTGGTGAGCAGTTTGGTTTTTAATTTTTATGTGTTTATGCATGTGTCTATCATGGTCATGGGATGAGGTTTTGTAAAAACAGATGTTGTGCCTGAAAACATGCCATGTTTTTTCTGTGGATATTGCTTAGCTGACCACTGAAGTAAGGCTCCCTTTGAGTCTGTAAAATTAGTATGTTTTCTGTTCTTTTCATGGCTTCTAAGGAGGGAAATGTTTATATTAGATCAGAATCCACAAAACCTAAATACAGTGAAAATACCCTATAGATTACCAATTATGTATTGCCTTAAATTAAGCAGAAGACGTCTAGAGCCTGATACTCAGGAAAACAGGTTCTGTGTCTCGCAAGTTGTGCTCGAGGCTCTCTCAGAAGCCAGAGCGTCCCACTGAGTGTCTCTAGGTTTACACCCCAGAGTTTCTTCCAGAAAGTTCTTGTCATAGGACTTTGTGAAGGCCCTCCTTTCAGATTCTGATTTAACACTTTTTAGCATTTAAGATTGGAGAGATACAAAGCAGTTTTAATAATACGGATGAGAAAAATAAGCAGTACAAACCAAAAAAAAAAAACACAAAAAACCCCCAAAACCCCCGCAAAACTCAAAACTTGGGAAGAATTGTATAAAGTTGCCAACTAACATTTTTTTCAATTAAGAACGTTAAGTAAAATTATATTTTAACGCGATCAGTTTAGAAGGGACGTAACTTTAAAATAAGAGATTGTTGTCTAACGTGGATGCACTAGTAGTTTTATGAAAAGCACAGTTTGTTTTCTCAGTTCTTTATTTCTCGTCTCCGAAGCTCATGCTAAGGGACAGGCTTCCCTAATATTATCAAATATGCAGGAGGGGGCGGAAGTAGGTTTGCAGTTCTGAGTACCCAAAACAGTTTAGTCCTCTATTGTTTATTAGTTATTGTATTATTTATTGGTATTATTTGTCTTATTTTATATTCTTTATGATTTAACTTTTAGGTAATTATGGCTGGTAATTTAAGACACTTTTGCCCACCCCTGTGTGTAGTGTGGTGTTAAACCTGGTAGAGGACGATTGACAGAATGAGGGTTTGCCGTGCAGGACACCTGGCCTTTGTCTGGCAGCAGTGTGCCTGTGCGGCCCGAGTGAGCTGCTGTGTAACGCCTGTATCGTGCTTGCTCCTTTCTGCACAGAGCTTTTGTGCCGCCTTGCACCAGGAGCTCAAAGAATACTACCGACTGCTCTCTGTTTTACACTCCCAGGTAAATAACCTTGTTTTTATTCTAATTTCTTCATGATTTGAAGTGTTACAAAATGGCAGCTACGTAGAATTTTAAAGTGCTTTCATATATTACTTTTTTAAGAGAAAAACTTGTTTGATAATATGTTTGTAAGTACTGGGTATCTACAGTTTCACTGTATCCTGGAGGGAGTCAGTGGCTGATTTTCAGGTTAGTTGCTACCTTCTAAACAGGTCATTTGTAGCTTGAAGGAACTATTGTTCTTCTAGAGAGCGATCTTTTGCTTCATTTTTGTAAGAATCCTCTCCATATTCACTTTACCTGGATTAAGAAATGATTGACTTAGTGACCTGAATTTACACATTATATCTTTATTGTTTTTCAGCTACAGTTAGAGGATGATCAGGGTGTGAATTTGGGCCTTGAGAGCAGCTTAACACTCCGTCGCCTCCTTGTTTGGACATACGATCCGAAGATAAGATTGAAGACTCTGGCAGCCCTGGTGGACCACTGCCAAGGTTGTTTTGTGTCTGATGGACCTACTTTATTTGAAAGCAGGTTTTACGGAATATCATCTTCGTTTATTTTTGTGCCTGTTTTGTAGCCTTAATAGCCTTAAATAAGCTGCTGATTAAATACAAATTAATAGATATGAGCTTATGGGGGAAATAACAAGTTACCAGTGTGGCCCAATATTTATAGTTGTGGAAGCTCAGGATTTCATTGAAATAAAGGAAGGAGGAGGTTTTTCAAAGATTTTTCTCTCTGTCTCCCTTTTTGTAGTTTTTGGTATTACAGCTATTGATGTATATTCCTCTTTTCCTTGTCTCAACCAGCAGCCTCTTCTAGAGTGTCCTTCCTCCTGAGGTTGTGGTCTGTGTCTGGCTGTAGTTACGAGTTCTCATGTTGCACGTCTGGTTTAGGTCTCTGCTAGGCTCTCAGTCTGTATCTCTAGTTGCCTTTGGAACCTTTTTCTCTCACTCTTTGTACTGTCTTGGCCAAAACCTCTTTCTCTTTTTTCCCAGTGTAACATTGGGACACTAATAGTCATGCTTCTTAGGATTGTTAGGACTGAATCAGATGTGAGATGCCAGTCGTCTGCCCATAGTTCATGGCTCATTGTCTGCTGCCATTCTCCTGTCGAATGATTCGTAAAGACTCATAAAGACCAGAACTTCAGTATGTCGAAACCCAAGTGTATCATGTCATCCGTGCCCTGCCTTCCCAACCACCTGACACTCCCCCTCAAAAAAAGAAGTTGAACACAATGAATAATCTCTTTTCTCTCTAATTACCAACACTCCCCATAATTAGATTCCTACCAGACTCCCCCTTTATATTCTCCCCAGTTCTCTCCCCCATCTCTTTCAGTGTTTAGTTAGCCACTGAAGTCCTGATGCCTCTGACTCCTTCACATGTCTCAAATCACTGCCTCTCCCAAACCAGTGTCCACAAACAGGGTACTGTTGAATCCTGCGCTGTGTCGTCTCTCTGTGCTATTCAATAACCCGCTCCCGACTCTGTCTTCAGCCTCACCTGTCTCCATTTTTGGGCATACATGCCAGAAGTAGCTTCTCATTTAGTAGATTAAAATCAGATCACATTAGTTCTTTTCTTAAAATCCTCCAGCAGTCTAATAAAATCGTGGATCTTAACAGAAGAAATTCTTCATGTGCTTATAGTTTGGACTTGATTTCTGCCACTCCCAATACACCATTCTGAGCTGTGCTCCCAGGACACAGGGGACTGTTATCTCAGTGTAGTGTAGTGTTTTTCAAACTGTAAGTCACAACCAATTAATGGGTTATGAAATCAGCGAGTTGAGATGAGCATATTATATCGAAAGAAAGAAGGAAGAAAATATTAAAGTGTAAGTATTATAAGCTTTTATTTTCACATACATTTATTTGTATACTTGATTGTAATGTAAAGTGGGGATCTTAATATATTTCTTAGTCAAAAAAAATTGTAAGTCATGTTCTGGATCATATAACGAGTCAAGTGTTTCCCACTAAAAAACTCTGTAGGGTTGTGAAGGGATGCGGGACTCGGACACATGGAAAACCTGGGGGAGACTCTTCCGAAGTGGTGTTGAGAAACAAACACGCTTTATCTTCATTACTTGGCCATTTTGGTTAGTGCTAAATTACTGGCTTCTACCATGAGTCTGAGTTTGTGTGTTTTTTATGTATCCCCCTCAGGAAGGAAAGGAGGGGAGCTGGCCTCAGCCGTCCACGCCTACACCAAAACGGGAGACCCCTACATGAAGTCCCTGGTGCAGCACATTCTCAGCTTAGTGTCGCATCCTGTCCTGAGCTTCCTTTACCGTTGGATATACGACGGGGAGCTCGAGGACACTTACCATGAAGTAAGGAGTGCTACTCGAGTGTCAGGCTGGGATTTGAGAAGCATGGGCACTCAGTTACTCGTTTTCTCCCCCGTCACTTCTGTTCTCTTGTAGCAGTGATGCCACCACACTTCATCTTAATGCCATGCATATGTTGTACGGTGCTTTGAAAGCCAGTTATTTCATTTATCAGTGGAGCTATATTTGGTTAGTGATTGTTATCCCATTAGTAATAGTGGGAAACTCAGCAAGGTCAAATCTCTTACCTACATTTACAGCGACAGCAAGGTTGCGGCAGAGCTAGGACTAGGTCTCTTAAGTCTTAGTCCAGTTTGCCTGGCAGAACAGCATTACGTGTTCTGTTGCTGTGCATGATTACATGAAACTAAATTAACTGTGGTGCTAACAATTTTAATTACTTGTACATACATGTACCTAAGAAATACAGTTAGTTTTGCTGTAATGCAGTATATATGTTCTAAAAAAATCACTGTGCTAAAGTCCCAGAGTGAAAACCATAGCACTTCTGATAAGAAGTAGAATGAGGGGGCATCACACTCGAAAACCTTATCAGAGATGTTAAATTAAAAAAGGTATAGGAACTTAATACAGGTTGTCTCACAGTTTTAAACACATTAAATTAAGAAATATGTAAATTCTAGAATAAATATGGCATTTACCTTGAACAAGTCCTGCTGTTGGCTGGTGGACATGGGCTGAAGGAGGCCTGTCTGAAGTGGAACAGATGGGAGTGGCTGCCAACACACATGTTGGTGGATTAAGGTCACCGGTGGGCTTGAGATATGTCTGTGTGCAATTTGTGGATTCCCATGTGGCTGGGTTGCTATTTTCACCTAGTTTCTTGTGGATAAAATTGCTCTTAAGCACTCAGGAAATTTGTGTTATGCTCAAATTGTTTGCTAATTATCAATTCAGTTGTGCAGTAATAAGTTGTTTTAAAAACAAGCACGAGCCCTGGCTGGTGTGGCTCAGTAGATTGAGCACTGGCCTGTGAACCAAAGGGTCTCTGGTTCGATTCCTAGTCAGGACACATGCCTGGGTTGCAGGCCAGGCCAGGTCCTCAGTGTTGGGATGCGAGAGGCAACCACACATTGATGTTTTTCTCCCTCTCTTTCTCCCTCTCTTCCCCTCTGTCTAAAAATAAATAAATAAAGTCTTAAAAAAGAAAACAAGCATGATAGTAGAACCAAACCATATATGGTATTATTTTGTGGGCGCTTTTGGAATACTAAATGCATTTTGTGTATGCATATGTGTTGTGTTAGTCACTCAGTACGTCCTGTGGCTCCTTCCATGACAGTATTACGGTTGTGCTTCGTTCCTGCATATTATTTCACTGTGTGGGCATATATCTAGCAGCTCTTCTATTGATGGAGGTCATGTTCTTTGCAGTTTTAAACCTTATGGACATTATTAAAATGAACATCCTTGTATGTACCTCTCTGTGCATATTTATAAGTTTCTCTAAGGTAAGTACTGGGAATTGGGATTGCTAGATGTGTGGAATGCATACTTTAAATTTTGATTCTGCCGTTGGAGCTCTGAAGTGGCTCTACCAGTTTTCCTGATAAGCATCAGCTTTCTGTTACAATTCTTTTTCCTCCACCCTCATCAGCATTTCACGTTACCTAATTTTAATAAAAGTATTTTTAATCTAATGTATGCGATGTGGCATGTCCAGTGGTATTTATTTGCATTTCATTGGTTACTAGTGAGATGGACCAGTTTTT
>PVIA01010335.1:0-52633 GCA_004024845.1 Tonatia bakeri | reverse complement strand
ATTATTGTTTGACAGTGTGTAGCCAGAAACAGCCTTCAGGGAGCTCCTAAGGGCACAGTTCTCTGTTCTGAGGGGTTTTTTTTGTTGTTATTTTTACACAATGTCCTGATTTTACCTTGATCTTTTTTTTCCTCTTAAGACCTTAAAAAAGTAGAACATGGATTTCTCACTGAGAACCTGATATCCAGCATTTACTAATATGCCGTATAAACAAAACTTTAGTGAGAATGTTGAAATAATTGTGATGTTACTATATGCATCCCCATACAATAGCCATATTAAGCAGGGGATATTATCTCAATCTTATAGAAAAAACAAGGATCCTGTTAATTATTTAATTTAGCCATATGAAATTGCCATTTCATAGCCCCCAGCAATGTGAATATCAGCGGTATTAGGTTGTTCAACCTAATAAATAACCAAAAGATCAAATACTCAGGAAACCCATCTTCATTTTTTTTGTACTGTTTTTTAGTGTTTTTTTGTGTGTGTGGAATTGACCACATTTTTTAAAACTTACTAAATGAATAGTGTAAAAAGCCAAAAGCTGTCATTTCATCATGATGCAAAAGCCTGAGAACACATCCTGTATTGGTGCCAGGAGATGGAAGAATGAAGGTCAAAAGGGACATCTCATCCAATATGGTTTTGAATAAGTGACTCTTGATTGTGGAGGGAAGTGTGATTTTAGGGTTCCCTACATAATCATTTCTAAGTTTATTTATTGAAGGTGAATATAGGATTGGAATCTGAAGCAGAATACCATTTCTTCAGTACTAAATATGTTCCTTTCCCTTGTGTTTGCTGAGTGACTTTTCACATCCTGAGGCTGGTGCTCTGCCAGATGCCATGATGATGAAGAGTAACGAGATGTGTTTAGAAAAGATGCCTCCCAAGTCCAGAGCTATTCCTGAGATGCTCTTGTGCACTCAGCACTGAAGTGGCACGTGTAGAAGTTAACATGAGTTGTGGTAGGTGGGAGCTATAGTAATTTTCCCTGTGCACTGACTGTCTAATCTAAACATTCCAATGTTGAAAACAACACTGATAGCTGATATTTCTAGGGAAAGGTCATTGAGCCTCAGATTGATAAAAAGAATATATGCAAAAGGAAAACAGTATGTTAATGCAGAATATCTGAATCCAAGATAGAGAAAGGTTACATAGTCATCTAATTGAAGGGGATAGAAATTCACAGATGTGTTTATGATTTTACCAGCTATAGAGATTTCATAGAATGAAATGGCTTTTGGAACAGGAAGATAGGGTTCAGATTGGAGCGCCGTGAATAACAAAGTGAAAATGTTATTCTAGCAGCTTACAGATACTTCATTGTGTTTGCCTCTGCTAAATCCTGATGAAATGATCTTGAAAGAGTGGAACCTGTTGTTCTTGGCTTTTATTGATTTTGTTCCATGCAGTGTGAAGGATCTGCTGCTTGTCCCAAAATAATGAAATTGAGAGAAGATTGATTTTGGATGACTTCCAGTATCTTTCCTTAAACTTTACTTTGCAGAAATTGGTCACTCAAAAATAAACCATAACTCCCACAATTCACTCCCTACTGCTGTGAAACTGAAATTTATAGTTCATGTACTTAATAACTTTAAGACATTTGGAAAATGCAACCTATTTTTTACCAATAATACTTCCATGTTTAATCAATTCTACTTAAAAACAACAAAAACAAAATGACGGGTAGGTCTTCAGACATTCCAAAGCTTTCTTGTTATCTTGCTTTTCTTCAAATGTGTCTTAAAGAGCAACTGTTGGAATTTTGGCAAGTTATTGAGAGTTGAGGGGTAGAGTAGGCTCCCCACCATCCTTTAAATTTTAACTCTCTCAGAGGATCTAAGTTGTAGAAACTAGGTAAGTTGCTTTTTAAATAAACTTCATCTTTGTCTTATGGCATGCATTTTCTATTGTTTAAAGGAACAGTTAAACAAAAGAATTCATCCATGTTCAAAAACACATAAGCTCTACCACCCCTCCTCTATACACCCCCCACCAATACCATGCCGCTCCCCCACCCCCCCACCCCCCAGCCACCTGGCATGGACTTTCTGAGTCACATGTTGACTTCTTCATTAATAAAGAGTTCTACAAATTGACAGAGGTTTTGCTGTCATTTTTAGTCATTTTTTTCCTTTAGGTTCTTAATGGAAATGAAGAAAATGAGCCCTGGGTATGTGGTGTGACCTACCCAAGATCACATTAAAAATAAGACACAAAGGCTCTTTCTCATAGCACTTGTTTGCTATCTTGGAATTTTCCACTATGGCATTGCAGGTGAATGAGGGATTGGGGTTTGAGGGCTTAGAATTTTAGTTTCTTTTAAGTAAAGTATTCCATATGTCATTATTTTTCATAGCTTTTTTTAGTCATCAGTTTAAGTGTTCAGGAATATGGAATGCTTATTCTTTGTTAGAGATCTAGCCCCCAGCACATCTTTAGTTTCATATGTTTACTTTGTTGTTCTTTATTCATTCACCATTTATTGAGTTTCTGTGATGTACAAGGCAATTGTGTGATATATGTAAATGTGTCCAACATTGTTTTTGTCCTCAAGGAATCTATTGTCTATAAGGGCACATGGGCTCAGGGGAAGAAACCATGGCTCTTCTTGCACTTACGTAAGGGAATAAAAGGAGTCCTTAAGATATCTTAGGTTCAACTCAGAATAAGAAAGATGTGTAGTTGTGGGAAGACGCTTAACATACTTTGTGCACTGTATCTCAGAAATTTCTAATTTGGCCATTGTATGCAATTGAGTGGGGGTTTTGGGTTTGTGGTTTATTCTGGTTTTGGCTCAGTTAACATCTTGGATGTGGGGTTTTTGAGGTACACTTACTGGAAAATCAGGTAAGAAAAGCTGTGTATATAGGGGCAATGACTAGAGGAAGGCATTGACAACAGATAGTGATCTTTGCCTCTGCTTGGTTGAGGTCTATTACTTGGAGGCCAAGGAAGTCATTTCTGAAGCAGGGGCATGGTTTCTGTGGGTAGACAAGAGTGAGAAAACATTATGTAAGAGTAACTGTGGTATGTGGTAGTTCGAGGTGGAGGCCAAGAAAACCTACAAAGAATATACTAAGCAGTGTTCCATGAGGTACTAGTTCTGTGATGCATACTCTGATAAGAAACCTTTGGACATGTCTGTATTCAAACATTGGAAAAAGAATTAATGGAAGGAGCAGAGATAGTGGTACTAGGAAAATTAGGAGATACAGGTAAATGTGGGGTCTTAATAGCAAAGGTTCAGGGAGTCCTGGAGGTCCAAGACTGCCTTTGAGATCAAGAGAATTGGGACTGAATAAAGCCTTTGGATTAGAGAGCCGTGGGTGCACCGAGAACTGGCTTTTGAGATCATCTGACTTTTGTTACATGTTTTTTTCCTTCCCTTTGTTATCTATTTATTTATTTTTACTTCTTTTTATTGCATTTTTTCCATTACCATCTAGTCCTCTTAGACTCCCCCCGCCACAATCACCATACTGTTGTCCATGTCTATGAGCCCTTTTTCCTTTATGCCCAGTCCCTCCACCCCCTAACCACCCTGCACCACACCTTAGCTATCATCCTGCTCTCATTCTATGAGTCTGTCTCTATTTTGCTTCTTAGTTCTGTTTGTTCATTAGATTCCACATAATGAGTGAAATCATATGGTATTTGTCTTTCTATGACTGGCTTATTTCACTTAACATAATATTCTCAGATCCATCCATACTGTTGGAAAGGGTAAAATTTTCTTCTTTTTTATGGCTGAGTAGTATTTCATTGTGCAAATATCCCATTGTTGTTTTATCCACTTATCTACTGATGGACACTTGGGCTACTTCCATATCCTGGCAATGGTAAATAATGCTGCAATGAACATAAGGGTGCTTATATTCTTTGGAATTAGTACTTTGGGTTCCTTCTAATGTGTTCCCAGAAGTTGGATCCCCATGTAAAAAGGAAGATCCATTTTTAATTTTTTGAGGTTTATCAAAATTTCTTTCCACAGTGGCTGCACCAGTATACATTCTCACCAACAGTATAAAAGGGTTCCCATTTCTCCACATCCTCACTGACACTTGTTTGTTGATTTATTGATGATAGTCATTCTGACGGGTGTCAGATGCTGTGTCATTGTGGTTTTAATCTGCATTTCTCTGAGGATTAGTGACATTCAACATCTCTTCATATGTGTATGGCCATCTGTATGTCCTCTTTGGAGCAGTGTCTATTCAGGTCCTTTGCCCATTTTTGTCAACAGGCAAAAACTACATACATTCCCCTTAAGATCAGGAACAAGACAGGGATGTTTTTCTTTCATTCCACATAGTACTGGAAGTCCCAGACTCAGCAATCAGACAAGAAGAAGAAAGAAAAGGCATCCAAATTGGAAAGGAAGAAGTAAAACTCTTTATTTGCAGATGACATGATATTGTACATGGAGAACCCAAATGATTCCACCAAGAAAGTACTAGAACTGAAATGAATTCAGCAAAGTAGGAGGATACAAAATTAATATCCAGAAGTCAGTTGTATTTTTATATACCAAAACGAACAAAAAAAGCAGAAATTAAGAAAACAATTCCATTCACAATTGCTTCAAAAAGAATAAAATACCTAGGAATAAGCCTAACCAAGCATTTGAAAGAACTGTACTCAGAAAATTATAAGACAAAGAAGAAATAAAGATACAAATCAGTGGAAGCACATACCATGTTCATGAATAGAAATAATTAACATCATTAAAATGTCCATATTACCCAAAGCAATCTCTAGATTCAATGTAGTTCCTATCAAAATTTCAATGACCTATTTCACAGAACTAGAATGAAAATTTCAAAAATGTATATGGAACCACAACAGGTTCTGCATAGCAATAGTGATCCTCAGAAAGAAGAACAAAGTTGGAGGAATCATGCTACCTAATATCAAACTACACTAAAAGGCTATCATAAGTACCAAAACAGCATGGTACTGGCATAAAATCAGACACATAGATCAATGGAACAGAACAGAGAGCCCAGAAATAAACCCACAACTTTATAGTCCATTAATATTTGACAGAGGAAGCAAGCACATACAATGGGCTGAATACAGTTTATTTAATAAATGGTGTTGGGAGAATTGGACAGGTATGAATGAAAAATGAAAGTAGACCACCTTTACATACAAGAATAAATCCAAAATGGATTAAAGACTTAAATTTTAGACCTGAACCATAAAAATTGTAGAAAAAAAACATGGGAGGCAAAATATTGGACAATATTTTATTGGATAGATCTTCTCAGGCAAGGGAAACAAAAGAAAAAAATGAACAACATTAAACTGAAAAGTTTTTGCACAGCAAAGGAAAACAACAAATTAAAAAGACAACCCACAGAATGGTAGAACGTATTTGCTGATACATTAGATAGGGGGTTAATATCCAGAATGTATAAAGATATTTACAAAATTCAACACACAAAAAACAAACAATGCTATTTAAAAATGTGCAAAAAACATTTGTTACCTATTTTAAAAGGCAGTCAATATTAGCAATGTCTATAAACACACATAAAATATATTTTTGGTTCATATCTTTTATTACTTCAGATCTTGTATCTTCCTTCATCAAACTGCTATATCTTAAATAAAGGGCATGTATTACCATACTGTAAATTTACCTTTCTAAATATTTTGATAATAGTATTTCAATAAAGTTTTCTTCCTTTGTATTTTTATGTAGTTTATTTTCTATCTTTAAAAACATAATTCTGACAAAGGATCCCTAGGCTTCATACATTGTCAGAGGTCCATGGCACAGAAACCATGCAGCATACCATGTGTGTTCTGTCCTTCTGTGTCCCTGGTGCAGTGGCTTCATTCGTGCAGGTACTGAACAGATATCTGATGAATGACTGAAGAATGGTGTATGAATAAACATAGAGAGCTTTCCTCTCCAACAGGAAAGATGTAATACAATTTCAGCTCTCTTAGTTACAATCGTATTTTAGTAACGACTAGACAGTTTGAGCTGTTGTTCACCAGAAGCTCTTAAAGGGGCTCTTTTAATCATTGAGAAACTGTATATGGTTGGGGGAGGAGCATGGCCTCTAGGCAGACTGCCTGAATTCAAATCCTAACTCTGTCGCCTCCTAGATGAATGTACCTGGACAAGATAGTTAAATATGGACATAAGTTTTCGGTAAAATGGAATGATGATAAAAAAGGTTTAAAAATCATAAACATATTATGATTATGATATATGTTTGTGAAAATAACTAAAAAGTAAGTAAGATACTTGGAGTGGTAAGAAGTTGTATTAATACTTTTTGTACCTTCTATGTTCTTATGAAATCTCAAAGTTTTATAGCATCACTCATAAAAGACTCTGTCTGTTGTTAAATTGTTGGCATAGGGTTAAAAACATAAGTTTTCATGAATTAACTTGCTGGGATATGAACTTATTTTGAAGAAGTGTGAGGTGGTGTCCTGGGAACAATTTTCTGACACCTGTCGAAATGTGAGTGTACTTTCATTTTGATAGTAATCTTCCTCCTTCAGTAACTACGTAATTGAAGAGGCCCTTTCATATTACCTAGTTCACCTAGTTCAAGCTATACCCTAATAGATCTGCGCTTTTATACGTCTTGCTTTCAGTAAATGTAGCACTTCATTTATGCCGTGATCATAGCAATTACAGTGGTATGTTGTTTATAAATTATTATCTTCTAAAAAATAAAATGTGAGCTTCTTGTTACAGGTAGATTGAGAAGATAAATTTTCATCCCCAATGATTCCTTTAATGCCTAGTATAGGGTGGGCATTTGGTGAATTTTGAGTGAATAATTTTTATTTACAATATGATAAAATATTTCTAGTTACAGGCTTTCTTCTCTTCATTCAGTCTTTCATATTGTCAGGTATTTCTTACTTTTAGAAAGTTCTGCATGTGTTATATTTAGGTGTGCCTGTTACACTTATTCATAATCATAATTCCTGAGTAACACAATAAATTTTCTCCTTTAACATAAATCTTTCCTCATTCCTTATGTAAACACACCCTGTCCTGTCATCTGTTTCTGACAGTCACCCAGAAACTCTTCACCCTGCACGTTCCCTGTGTTTCTTGCCGTGCTCATGTACTTCTTTCTGCGCCTGCAGGATGTACATGCAGATGCCTCCACAAATCCAGCAAGTATTCCTCTACTTGTGTGGCCTGACATCTTTTTAGCTTTAAAATTTTTCTACATCACCCGGAAAATACTGATGTTCTCTGGTCTGTAACATGTTAACTGTTTAACTTCTATCAAGTCATGTCTTTCTTTTCCTAGATGTGGAAATTTATATAATTATGAATGTCAGATATTATAGTTTTTCTTTCTTGTTTTGATCCAAAGTCATTTAAAATTGTTTGATTGATTGGTTTTACTGACTACTCTGAAACCCAGAGAGGTAAAACATTATAACCATCTTCTCTTCAAGAGACTGGATTTTTCACGAATTTATTATTTTATTTTGATCTGTTTTGCTTTCCTTTCATCTGTGTATTATGAGATTTGCATTGTAGGGGAGGCAAAACTTTTACCCTTTTATGGTCTCTGGCTGGGACTGAGTAACACATAATTTTTACATGTATGAAGGAATTCCCTTGGGAAAATGAAGACCCCCCCCCTCACCCAAAAAAGGGGTTAGGCCTAAGTGTTCATATACTAGGCTGAACAAAGGCAATGTGGGAAAGTAACTGAAATATAAGGGAGATAAAAGTTATTTTTAACAGGGTCTGTTGTTACAGATGTTCCTTGGCTTTCATTCTCCATCTCTGATGGCAAGAATGTTTCTTTTCCTCCTGGTATCAGGAGTACATGTTTTACATTGGAGTTTTCCTCCTGCTTTCAGAAAAAAATGGGAGGTCAGAGTGCCCTTCTTGGATCTGCTGTTTTTCAAGTACGTTGGCTCAAAATAGATAATTTTTATGCCCAAGTTATATATTTTTGAGTGGAATATTCTGCCACCTTTTAGTGTCAATCCGTAATAAGTAAATATCATATAAATTTTAATAGAAAATAATTTAGACCTCATTTTTATTTGTTATATTTTCTTATTTCATTTGCTTCCGAAGCACTCTAAACAGCATTTCAGAGAAGAGAGTTTCAGGGCAGTGGGATACAGCGGTGCAGCACATGGAGTCCAAAGCTAGATGATCTAGCTTTTGTGACCTTGGACAAATCATTTAGCCTTTCTGTTCCCTTAATTCCTTATCAATAACACAGAGATGATAATGGCATTTACTTCATAGAATAACTGTGATCTTCACAGCAATATAAATGAAGTGCTTAGAATGAGTCCTCTCTCAAAAACAAAGCAAAACAAAGCAAAACCTCATTGTATAAGTGGAATAATGTAAGATTCCTAAAGAATTACCTGATGTGAAATCAGCCTAGCTTTTCTGAAAACTGATGAAGCAAGGCTTCGTACACCAGCTGCACTGACCAGCTTAGTGCCCCCTCAATGCACTATGAGAACTTGTGGCGGGAAGTGGAAATGCAGGCAGCAGTGCTGGAGGAACTTGAAAGACTTGGCCCGAATTAGGTAAATGAGGGGCAGAGGGGGATATAAAGCCGGAACAAATTGTGAGGACGAAAGAGTTAGTGGAGGGTTGGTGGGGTGACTCAGGGCTATAGGAAAGGGTTAAAAAAGGCTTTCCTTAACTCCTGGACAAAATGTCTCTGCCAGCCAGCCCTGGGAAGAAAATAATGGGAAGGTATTCAGCAAAATTCTAATTTGTTGGAGGTAAGTATAGTTGGTCAAAGTGTATTTTTTTTCTCTCCTCTTCTGCCCCCTCTGCCCATCCCCAGCTCTGGTCCTCTCTCCTTCCTTTTCTCCCTTCCCTCAGACTCCCATACCTCTTAGATTATTATTATTATTTTTAAAAATTCTCTTGGCCTTGGTATAGATCTTATCCTCATTAAGAATAAAATATTTGTCTTATCCAAAATACTTTGAGTAAAATTTTGACAAACTGAATACAGTAATAAATACAGTAATTGCACTGATACGATTGTGATTAACTGATAACAGTTTGACTTTTTTAAACATAGAATACTGAAGTACTCTAAGCTTGAATTACCTTTTAAGTGTCAGTTTGATGTATGAAAACATGATTTATGACAAGGTCTACTTTTCAATGATGAAAATTATGAGATCTACTCTGTATTTTGAAAACCATTTCATGAGTTGCCATTTGTTGATGCTTTACATTTGTGAGATATCTTTTCCACATGGTCTGTAATTACTTATTAATTCTTGATATCTTCACTTGTAGGTCACCTATTTATATAACTCAACTTGTCTATCACCTGGGCGTGTAGGTACACTACTAACATCTGTTAATCCATGACTGTTTTTGACTAGTAACGTTAGGGGCATTAATGAGTTTTATTTATTGGTATTCTTTTTAAACCGTTCAGAGTATTTGTAACCTTCAGACAACCTTTTCCAAGTCATTCTCTCAATACATTTGACGTTCAACAAAGTGACTTTTGTCTTGTTATGGAAGTGGGCCAGATTGTTTGACATAACGACAGGTGGGATATTATTTAGAGCTGCATTGGGTTCCACTGGGTCTTTGTTCCTTCTGGGCTGTATTTTGACTTGTGCATTCCTGACTGCTGTGGTGACATCAGCCTCTTTTATTGAGTTTGGAACAGGCCTGCGGGAGCAGCCTTATAAAGGTTTTAGCTACAGAGTTAGCTTTCTCTTAAACATTTTATATATTAGTGTTTTTTTATTGTTTGATTTTATTAGCACTACTAGAATTATATGTAGCATTTATTATGGTTTTGTTTTGTTTGTTTTTACATAGTTTCCCATTATGGAAAATATAACCATTGTGTTTATGGTTGTGAATATTTGTGCTTTTTGATTCCTTGGCCTTTTAAGTCACAAAGCATGGAATGTCTTGACATGTATTACTTGCAAATTGCAAAACATATAAGAAATTTCCACTATTTTAGACAAACAAATTCCTTAAGAAATTGAAGAATTCTTAAGGATAAGAATAATTAGGAAATTGAAATATTCCTTTTACTTACTGGATATCTTTAATATCGGAAGTATTGGAGTCTATTATTAGACTAGGAAATGATGAAACAGATCAGATTGATTCCAACTTTGAGGTATATTAAAATATACCTTTTCTTCCTTCCAGTCAAAACGATATACAATAAAAGCCTTTTAAATTCCAGGCACTATGTTATGTATGGAGAAGGTAGCAGTGAATCAGACAGACAAACTCTCTAACCTCTTGAAACTGTGGTCATGGGTAGTGTATGACAGCTTGTGTCCATTGTCAACTGGGGCAAACACCGTGTTTATAAGATTTGATCAAAAACAGATTCTAAAGCAAATTTGTAGTAATAATCGCTACAATTTTAGTGCTATAGTGTTTGTATATGACACCTCTACCAGGTGAGAAGGAACTATTAATATCTTTGTTTTATAGGTAAGTGAGCTAAGACTCAGAAAAATTAATTTGCTCCACATCACAAAGCCAATGTTGTGAATTTTAAAACTCTAGTCTATTTGTTGCCAGTTTATCCTTTCCATTGTGAATCATTGTCTCTAAATACAAGTTTTACATTAATAATACTAACTTATTTTTAAGAGGAAATTGATACATTTCAATTTCAAACTTGGTGATTTGGATCATTAACAAATAAATTATTATATTTGTAATTTGATACTTTGAGTTTTAGATGAATGAAGGAAGAATGGCCTTAAAATTTTATTTTTAAATAATCTTTTTTTTTCAATTACAGTTGATGTATTATTAGTTTCTAGTATATGGAAACTAATATATAATGATTAAACATTTATACAATTTATGAAGTAATCACCCAGATAAGTAATTACCTATTACTCATCTGGTACTGTACATAATTGCAGTATTATTTACTGTATTCCATACGCTGCACTTTACATCCCCATAACTCTTTGTGTAACTGGCAATTTGCACATTTTAATCCCATCCTCTTTTTAACCAAACCCTTCCCTCCAACACTCATCTCATCTGACAGTCATTAGAATGTTCTCTGTATCTATGAGTTTGTTTCTGTTTGGTTTGATTATTTGTTTTGTTTTCTCAATTCCACATGTAGGTGAAATTATACGATATTTGTCTCTTTCTGTCTGACAAAACTTCATTTTTTATAGCTGAGTAATATTCCATTGTGTATGTACCAGCTCTTCTTTGTCCATCTGTCTATCAGTGGACACTTAGGTTGCTTCCGTATTTTGGCTGTTGTACATAATGCTGCAGTGAGAAAAGAAAAGGGAAAAGGAGAAAAAAAGAGTAAGTTGCTATGAATGTAGAGGTGCATTATCTTTTCAAATTAGTGTTTTGGGTTTCTTTGGATAAACGCCCAGAAGTGGAATTGCTGGGTCCTTCTTTGTTTCTTGTTATAGCATTTGTGTCTATTTTGTCTGGTTATAGTATTGCTTCCCCAGTTTTTTTTTTCCTTCCATTTGTATCTCTTTACTGTCAGTCTGTGTGTGTTTCAACCTGAAGTGGGTCAATAGGCAGCATGTGTATGGACCTTGTTTATTTATTCATTCACCCACACTGTGTCTTTTGATTGGAGCATTTAATTCATTTACAGTAATTACTGATAGGTATGTAATTACTGCCATTTTATTATTCATATTTTAACCTTTTCTTCTCCTCCTTCTCTTCTCCCCCTCCCTTTAATATTCCTTATAATACTGGCTTGGTGGTGATGAACCAACATAGCTTTTGTTGTCTGGAAGCTCTTTATATGTCCTTCAATTCTAAATAATAGCTTTCCTAGGTAGAATAATCTTGGTTGTATGTCTTTCCTTTGAATAATTCATGCCTATCCCTTCTGGCCTGTAAACTTTCTCTTGAGAAATCAGCAAACAGTCTTATGGGAAATCCCTTGAAGCTTCAAACCTGTGTTAGTCAAGGGTCAACTGTATGCTATTGGAGGTAGAAAGTGACCTGAAAGAGTGACTGTTGCACAGGGCTGGCCTGGCCTCTCAGGGTGCAGGGTGCAGATGCTTCTTTTGGGCTCTCTGGACCACTTCCCCAGTGCCATTGTGATGGCAGTTGTGAGATGGCAGTCCCTCAGGGCTAGCTGCAGGGACAATGCCTTCTTTGATTTCTTGTGCTTATCTAGGCATAGCTGTGGTCAAGAAAATACAGAGTGAATGATGAACATTTAGCTCTCAATTTTATTCAGCTACCAAACTCCTAGAACTAGGAAATAATGCAAGGCCCACCACCTTGTGTGGTTTTAGCATTCCTGGTGATAGAGTCAAAATTCAAAGTTATGGAAACATTGAAAGCTTTTAATGTACTGTGATGATAAAGAATGACTAATGAGATAAAATCTCAATCAATACAATTCCTCCATCCTCTTGTCTCCTGTTGCTGCATTTGGGGTTGTAATAAGCATTCCAATAGAGATAGTTTCAATAATGTAGGTTAGTAACCACTCAAGATTTTAATGCTGGTCAATATACAACATCATTTTCACTTTCTAGAATAATATACTATACTTGAAGATAGATTTTGGAAAACTACCAATTCATAGAAAAATGTTTTCTTCTGTTTCCCAAATGCTGTAATCATTTCTTACTTGATGGCTTCTAGACTCAGAGGTGTGAGGTTCAGGGATAAAGGATGTGATTGTTGTCTGAGTAGATGGGGCTGGCAGTGTACAAGCAGTGGATGGATTCTGTAAGATTATACAGGGCCTGGCACTCTCATTTCCTACCATTTCTTCTTACGTCCCTTGGTGCCAGCCACACTGGCCTTCTTGCTTATGCTGGGCATGCGGGTCATCTACGTTCTGCTGTTCCTTTTGCTTCCAGATGCCTTCATGGCTTGCTTCCTTCTTTTGGGTCTTTCTTGGAAGTCACTTTCTCAGTGAGGTGTTCCCTTTCCCTGATTAATGTGCAGTCTACCTATACCTGTCTCCTTTCTCTGCTCCTATTTTTATTCATAGACTTTATCATTATCAAACATACTCTATACATTTGACATATTTATTTTATTTATTGTCTTTCTCCCTTACTAAAGTATAAGATCCATGAAGGCAGAGATTTTTGTCTCTGGGCACTTTTCAGAATGGATTATGTTAGAATGGAGCCTAGAGTAGTGGTGGCCCATAGTAGGTGTTCAGACAGTGTTTTTGAATAAATGGATGAAGATATATATATATATATTATATTTAATATATACATATATATTATATGTATATATATATATTATATATATATAATCACAGAACTGAGAAACTGGCTTCATTTTTTTGCTGTTAGTTTTTTTCAATTGTATTTAAACACGAACCTGAAAAATAAAAATATTTAAGATGTGCTTCCTGCCAAGTATTTAAGGGAAAATAGTATCATCATGGAGGCCTTGTACTTGACTTTCTTGGAAGCTAGCAAAGCTAGGTAGCTGTGATGAAGAGCTGAAGTGCAGAGGGGCAGAAAGTACTGGGATCTGGGAATCAGGATGCACATTGCCACCCTTGCTTAGGGGGTGGATGCATGACCCCAGTTTTTCATGTGTATTAGACTGTTTATGTGACTCATATTATGTCTGTGATTTATTGCCTAGGGAGAACAGATTAGAAAATTGAGAACATAGTCTAATGAAAAAATGAGGGGTGCTTGTATTTAGTGATTTTTTTTGTTCTTTATTTTGTAAAGGTTGTATTATTTATTGACATTTCACTTTTAGAGCTTATTTTATACATTTAAAAAAACACAACAGCTAGACTGACAGCAGTGCTGAAAATGGAAATGTTCTATTTCGTTTCAAAAATTGTATTTTTTTTCTACACAAGTTTTTTGGATCAATGACTCTGAGCTTTATTTTATCAGAATTATTTATGATATATTTGAAATTTATAAAAGGTATTCTAAGATGAAATGTAGCTTTTTCACCCTTAGGGTTTGAACAATAGTGCATTTTTAAGGTTTCATAATTAAATGAATCATTTTCTAGAACTTCACTTAAGAATGGGAATGATAATCAGTTCTATAAATGAAACTATGTAATATTTAATAATACTATTTTAATGATCAGGTTTTCAGTCTGCCTCACATTCAAAGAAAATAATACTTCCGATAAATTATGTATTTTCAAATGTAGCTCTCTTAGTGCTTTCATAAGGAAACTCTGGACATGAGAACACGTGTAATGGACATTACTGTCAGGAGCTTGAGTTAACATTGAGAACCTTTCAAACAATTTTAAAATATGTTACTATCTATTCTCCTGGACAGAATGGACCAAGGATTGGAAGATCTAGATCTGCTACCAGGTGCACATTAGGTTTATATAACAGTGTTGTGAAAACCAGACTCTTTTCTTTGAGATGTGATCTCTACTTGGATTTATAAGCTCTGAATGTGATGCTTTCACTCCATATACTTCTTACTCCAAATCCCTTAACAGTGACACTGAATATGGTCTTTGAAGATATTCTTGAATATGTTTGGTAATATACTACCTTTCACGATATTCAACCTACCTTCAGAGACAACTGTATTTGAAAGTTTCTACCTTCTACCTTCGTGCAACTGTATTTGAAAGTTCTTCCTATGCTCATAATACCTGCTTTTAAACTTTCCTAAGGAATAAGAAAAAAATTAAACCTCCCTTCTTCTTTAGTTTTTTCTACGTATGGCAATAATTATTATGGTCTATCATTATTTCAAGTTAATTATTCCTAGCCTTTTACTCTTTTTGCTTCTTTTCCTCATGCATAGTTCTGAGCCTGCCAATACCATTTTGATCTCTCTCCATGAAACCTGCTGCAGTTGGAGGAGGTCATATTTTTGGTGTGTCACTCTCACTTAGTTCATAAACCAGGTGTGGAGTGGGTCAAGTGGTCACTCTCCTTCCTTTTGGAAAGTGCTTCTATCTCTACATAGCTATGATGGCATTACTCCTGTGGGTAGTCAGTATCATACTGTTGACAATGGCTAACCTAGTTAACTAAAATCTGTTTTGTTTTCTTTGTTCTGCTTGTATACCAGTGAATCTACACCATTATCATCATATCCTTATGATGCTTTTTGTTTTTATTTCTCTGTTTTTGATTTGTTGTTTAGTTTTTAATATTCATTTTCATTAAATGTGCTAGATAAAAAATTTTGGTACCAGTGCTTTGTTTTAGGGATATTATTCTTCCTAGCTTATTAATCTCTCTTTTCAGCTTTTTGTTACTGACATCCTGGTTCTGAGGGCTTAGTGAAAATATTGACCAGAGGGAGGCTGAAGATAACACCAGTAGAGTACTGTGTATCTCTGCGTATCTGTAGAACTGTACTGCTCCATATGATGATTATGATGACTGTCCACATTTAAATTCTAATTAAAGTTAAATGATGTAAAATTTTTTTTGGTATTTGGAAATTTGTTTAGAATTTTATTCTTTTTTCAATTTTTAAATTTTCTATTGTTGTTCAAGTACAGTTGCTTCCATTTTCACAGCACCATGCTCCCCTACCCCACCCATCCCCTCCTCCCACTCTTGAACCTACTTAGACCTTTGACTTGTTCCATGTGTCCTTTATACATGTACCTTGACAACCCTTCTGCTATTTCCTCCCATTATTTCTCTCCCCCTTCTCCTCTGGTTACTGTCAGTTTGTTCTTTATTTTCATTGTCTCTGGTTCTATTTTGCTTGCTTGCTTGTTTGGCTGATTAGCTTCCACTTATAGGTGAGATCATATGGTATTTGTCTTTCACTGCCTGGCTTATTTCACTTAGCATAGTGCTCTCCAGTTCCATCCATGTGATTGTAAAGGGTAAGAGCTCCTCATTTCTTTCTGCTGCATAGTATTCCATTGTGTAAATATACCATAGCTTTTTATCCACTCATATACTGATAGGCACCTACATTGCTTCCAGCACTTGGCTATTGTAAGTTGTGCTGCTATGAACTTTGGGGTGCATAGGTTCTTTTGGATTGGTGTTTCAGGATTCTTATAATCCTAACAGTGGTATTGCTGGGTCAAAGGCAGTTCCATTTTTAGTTTTCTCAGGAAATTCCATACTATTTTTCACAGTGGCTGCCCCAGTCTGCATTCCCACCAACAATATACTAAGGTTCCATTTTCTCTACAGCCTCACCAGCACTTGTTTTTTGTTGATTTGCTTATGATGGCCATTCTGACTGGGGTGAAGTGGTATCTCATTGTGGTTTTAATTTGTATCTCTCTGATGGCCAGTGATGCTGAACATCCTTTCACGTATCTCTAGGCCCTTTGTATGCCCTCCTTGGAGAAGTGTCTGTTCAGGTTCTTTGCCCATTTTTTAATTGTGTTGTTTGTCTTTTTGGAGTAGAGTTGTATGAGTTCTTTAAATAAAATTTTGGAGACCAAACCCTTGTCTGAGGTATCACAGGCAAATATATTTTCCCATAAATTTGGTTCTTTTTTCATTTTACTGCTGTTTTCTTTAGCTGTGCAGAAGCTATTTATTTTGATGAGGTTCCATTTGTTTATTCTTTCCTTTATGTCCTTTGCACTAGGGGATGTATCAGTTGAAATATTGCTGTGTGGAATATCTGAGATTTTCCTGCCCATGTTCTCCTCTAGGACTTTTATGGTGTCGCAACTTAAGTCTTTTATTCATCTTAAATTTATTTTTGTGTACGGTGTAAGTTGGTGATTGAGTTTCATTTTTTTGCATGTAGATGTCCAGATCTCCTAAACTATTTGTTGAAGAGACTATTTTTACTCCATTTTATGCTTCTGCCCACTTCGTGGAATATTAATTCACCATAGAGACTTAGGCTTATTTCTGGGCTCTCTATTCTGTTCCATTGATCTATGTGTCTTGTTCTGATACCAGTGCCATACTATTTTGATTACAGAGGCTGTGTGATATTGTTTGATGCCAAGTATTGTGATCCCTCCTACTTTGTTCTTCTTTCTCAAAATTGGGGTGGCTATTAGGTTTATGGTTCCATATAAATTTTTGAAATGTTTGTTCTATATCTATGAAATATGTCATTGGTATTTTAATAGGGATTGTGTTGAATCTTTAATTGCTTTGGGTAATATGGACATTTTGATGATGTTAATTCTTCCAATGCATATCAAAAATTTAGTTTCTAAGCTGCACTAGCCATGAGTGGCTATTGAACAGCAAAAATGTATAACATTTCTATCATTGCAGCAAGTTTTTACTTTTACTGAATGGTGTGTCTCTAAGTCTGATTTTCAACCATTAGTTGGCACCATGAAACATAAAAAAGAATGCCATGAATCATTTTTCCACATTTCCTCACACTGATACCTTTAATTATATTAGAGATTATTAGAGTGATACATTTTACTTGAGAGGATCAGGCAGGTTTTAATGGAAGATGTATAATTTAATTACTGTTTTGAAGGATGAATATCATTTGGAGAGTGATATTCATTGTGACATTGTTAATTTCTTGGGAAAACTGGGTAATATGGGTAGAAATAATTCAACATTATTGAGGATTAAGGTATGTGAGATTTTGTAGTTAGAGGTTTACCTGGAAAAGGTAGTAGGGACATTATTAAGCTGTATAAAATATTTATTTTTATATATTATACACACTAATGTATATTATATGTGAATTGTATTCAAATGTATGTAAATTTTATATGTGTTGCCAAAGTATAAAATGTGAATGGAGGAAAAGAATGTTCATCTGTTCACTCACACATTCACCATGTACTTGTTGAGTTGTTGAGTTTTTGAGTGCCGGGGCACTGACCTATGGAGAAGATGTCATCATGGGGTGTCTTCCTTGTAAGGGGTCAGAGATCAGTGAAGGAGACACAAACAGAAGCAGGTTGTTGCAATTTGCTATATGCTATGATTGGGATAGGAATGAAGCCCTTAGGACCAAGGCCTCTGGCCTAAGAAGGCAGTATCCTGTGAGTAATTTTAACATTTGTTACTTAAGGTGGAGGTTTGACAAAGACACTAATGTTGTTTCCTTCTAAATCACTTAATTTCATTTCTCCTGCCATGCGAGACACTGCTACATTTCCATCATCTCAACATGCATTAAATATTTTGTGGTTGTTTTGCATTTACATAGAAGTGGAGATTCCCATTTTCAACAGTTCCAAATGCATGTGGGATAAATTCTGAATTTTAAAAATATAGAGATACTTCCAGCCAAGTCAAGATGGGGGTGTAGGTATATACACTTTGCCTCCTTGCACAGCCAAAAGAAGGACAACGACAAATTTAGAACAGAAATTAAGCAGAACTGCCAGAAAATCAAACTGTATGGAGAAGTCCAACAACCAAGGAGTTAAAGAAGAAACATTTATCCAGACTGGTAGGAGGGACAGAGATGGACAGCCTGGTTGGAGAGGACTCATGGCAAGATGGTAGCTGGCAGGCCAGATGGTCCCACATTTGTGATCAAATAAACCAGGAGGAATAACTGGGGAGAGAGACAGGTTGTGCAACCTGGGGTTCCAGAGCGACGAAATAAGCCTCAAAACCTCTGACTATAAAAACCTGCGAGGGTTGTGGTGGCAGGAGATACTCCCACCCTCACAGGAGAGTTCATTGGAGAGACCCATGGGGTCCTAAAACATACACAAATCCACCCACTGGGAATCAGCATCAGAAGCACCCAATTTGCTTTGTGGGTAGCAGGGGAAGTGACTGAAAGCCGGCCAAGAGCCCAGCAAACAGCATTGTTCCCTCTCTGGCCCCTGCCCCACAGACAGCACCACAAGGGAGCAAACAGGGTTGCCCTGCATTGGCGAATACCTAAGGCTTTGCCTCTTATAATGTAACAGGCACACTGATACAAAAAACATATGGCCCAAATGAAAGGACATTGATCAAAGCTCCAAAAATAGAACTAAGCGATGAAGAGAAAGCTGACCCATCAGATGCACAGTTCAAAAGACTGATTAATCAGGATACTCACAGAAGTGGTTGAGTATGTTTGCAAAATAGAGGAAAAAGTGAAGGCTATGCAAAGTGAAATAATAAAAGAATGTACAAGGAACCAACAGTGACAGGAAGGAAACCTGGACTCAAATCAACTATTTGGACCAGAAAGAAGAAATAAACATTCAACCAGAACACAATGAAGAAACAAGAATTCAAAAGAATGAGGAGAGGCTTAAGAATGTCCAGGACAACTTTAAATGTTTCATCATCCAAATTATAGGGGTGACAGAAGGAGAAGAGGAAGACCAAGATATTGAAAACTTACATGAACAACTAACGAAGGAGAACTTCCCCAATCTGGCAAAGAAAATAGACTTTCAGGAAGTCCAGGAAGCTCAGAGAGTTCCAAAGATGTTGGGCCCAAGGAAGCACACACCAAGGCACATCATAATTACATTACCCAAGATTAAAGAGAAGGAGAAAAGCTTAAAAGCAGCAAGAAGAAAGGAGACAGTTACCTACAAAGGAGTTCTCATAAGACGATGAACTGATTTCTTAAAACAGATCTTGCAGGCAAGAAGGGGCTGGAAAAAAGTATTCCACATCATGAAAGGCAAGTACCTACATCCAAGATTACTCCATCCAGCAAAGCTATCATTTAGAATGGAAGGGCAGATAAATTGCCTTGCAAATAAGGTCAAGTTAAATGAGTTCATCATCACCAAGCCCTTGCTATAATAAATGTTAAAAGGATTTATCTAAGAAAAAGAAGATCAAAACTATGAACAATAAAATGACAACAAACATACAATTATCAACAATGGAACCTAAAAAAACAAACAAACAAAAATGAACTAAGCAAGCAACTAGAACAGGAACAGAATTACAGAAATGGAGAATTATCAGCGGAGAGTGGGAGGAGGGAGAATGGGGGGAAAGTGCAGGGTATAAGAGGCATAATTGGTATGTATAAAATAGACAGGGGGAGGTTAAGAATAGCATGGGAAATGTAGAAGCCAAAGAACTTATATGTATGGCCTATGGAAGTGAACTAAGGTGGGGGAATGAGGGTGGGTGGGAGGATGCAGGGTGGAGGGGAATATAGGGGAGAAAATAAATGGGGCAACTGTCAGCACAATCAATGAAATCTACTTTAAAAATATAATGAGGTTAAATTAAGATTATATTAGTATCAGAATACTTTTGGTTGTATACAGGCAATGTTTATTACCTGGGTGCAGATCACTGGTGGTAAAAGTAATGGAAAGTGCATTGGTAGAAAAATTAAATAATCAAAAACAAGGTGGATTGGTCCTTAAAGCTGGGCATGCATCTGTGTCATTTTTAAAGAGTTAAAAGAAGTGCAGATCCCTGTACTACTCCTAGGGATTCTGACTCAGTCAGTTTGGGGTTATTCCTTGGTGTCTTTGGCTTTTTAAGCATCTGAAGTGATTCTGATGGTCAGTCAGTATTGAAAACCACTGGTCGCCTGTAAGGGATTTTCTGTGTTCAGATGACCTGGAATGTCTCTCTTTTTTTCAACAGTCAGAACCCAACATTCTTGCAGAATTGGGCCCTATTGTATTTTTGAACATTTAAAGTTAATAAAATGACAGCACTCAAGAAAAACAGAGACATTTAGTATACAGTGGCTAGTAAAGAACTCTGAAGCCAGGTTTCCTGCCCTTGAATCTTGCCTCACCATTTACCTACTCTGTGACTTTTGGCAAGTGACTTAACTTTATGAGCCTAAGTTTCTTTATCTGAAAAATGAGCATACTAGCATTTATCTTGTAGGACTTTGTGAGGTTTAAACAAGTTAATATACATGCCTTATTTCATTGATTCTAAGATGTACATGTTACCATCTCTGAAGCCAGGAGGTGACATACAAATGAGAATGTCTGGTTTACTTGGGGATATTATTTCTGTGTGCTACATAAAATCAGAGTATATCTCATAATTGGTAATGTCTTAGATTCATTTATGAAATGCAAATGATTGATGCACTAATTTTTGTTTTGTTTTAATAAAGTGGAATAGCTTTGTGTCTTCTTTCAACTTAATTGTGATGGTTATAATTTCAGTTAATTATCAGGCACTTTCTGAGCCAGGGATGGTGCTAAGCACTTACTCTTCATTACAAAATAATAATTGTAAGTATTTTTAGGTAATTATTTTGAGATAGCTAGAAAGTCACAAAACTAAAGATCAAACACATTTTGCTTTAAAGCCCAGCCTGTTAACTTGAGTACTATGCTATATTGACTGTCTTTATATTTAACCTGCAGACATGTGTAATGCTCAGAGTTGGTTAGTTCTTTTCAGGTGATGTGGACTAAAAGAAGCATATGTGCTGAGGGAAATCCAGGTTACTTTTCCACTTAAACAATGGCGTAGCCTGGCATGCTATCATGATTATCTGTTAGATTGAGGGATGAAATGCTTGAGAAAGAAAAAATAATTTTATATTTTCGAGGCAGGTTTCTGGGTTGTGCAGATAGCAGAGTCAATATACCTAGACATGATAGCGTGTAGAAGACTGTGAGTGTCATGTAATGAACAGTAATCCAACTAACAATTAGGTCAGTATCTTTTTATCATTGGTTTTCAGTAGACTGACATACCTAAGGGTAGTTTTCTTTGTATTTTTCCTGTCTGGTGTTTGAACTTGATGGATTTTAAATTAGCAACTTCTACTTGGGAAATTTTATTTTTTCTGTCTGGTTTTTTTTTAATTTCTTTTTCCCTGGGACCCCAATTACAGGGATGTTTTAATGTTGTGCAGCAGGTTTCTAGGGTGTGTTCTTTTTGTTCAATGTTTTTCTCCATTTCTCAGATTAATAGGTTTTATTTTTTTGAAGATATTTCTTTTCATTCATTATGCTGAGATTCCTTCTCATTCATCATGAGTGTGTTTTCCTATACATCCTTGATCAAAGTTACAGTAGCTGCCTCAAAATCCTTGTCTGTTTATTTCAGCATCTAGGATCATCTGAAGGGTCAATCTTTCTTGATTATCTTATCTTTGGAGAATGGATCTGGTTGTCCATTTTTGCTTCTGCTATGATTTCTTCTAAAGGTGTTGATTTTTTGTTTTTGTTTTTGTTTTTCACAAAAAAACTAACTCAGAAGACTAAACTGCAATCTCTGTCTTTGGGTAGTAGTTCAGGTCACAGTTCCATTCTTTTAGTCATCATTGTTTACGTGTCAATCAGAGATTTGGGCAGTGTTTAGACCCAGAAGCATGTACTGTTTTCTCTCTCTCTCTCCCTTTTCTTGGATTCCCTATCCCTGCCAACCTCATTTTTAGTAGAACTGTGGTTGTTCTAAACTCTTTCGTTTGGTTCTTCAAGCTAGTAAAACAGTGGGTTTTCTGTAGGAGGTTTTGCTGCCTCTGCATGGTACAAATGGGAGCCTGCCCTTAAGCTAAAGTTCATGAAAAATAGAAAATTCATTTAGAGTCATTTTTAAATCTTTATTGCAAGTGCAAATCCCCCTCCAGAATCTCCTTGCCTTTACATTCTCTCAAATACCTTTAAAAACTTGTTTTTCCTTCCTTTTTTGTTGTTGTTGTCAATGGTCGATGTTTATGGTTATTGTCTGCCAATGGTTTAAACAATAGGTATCTCTTTCTTCCTTTGGAAGAAGATTCTTCTGGGCTGCTTACTTTTTAATACCTACAAATGCATCTAGTGATGGAGACATGTATAAAGGTTACATTTTATGTTGAAAGAACAATGAAATTTTTGCTTCTCAGTAAGCTAAAATTCTGAATGAGCACATTTGGTCTCTTGTAAAAATTAAAAAGTTTTCTTTAATACATAGAAATATTTGGTTTGCTTATAAAAAGATACTAGTTTTTACAAATCAAGTGTAAAAAGTTTTGATTATTTAAGTAATTTTGTGGGCTATATATATGTGTGTATAATTATAGGAGAAGTGAACTCTGATTGATTTACCCTGATAATTGCCCAGCTGTTTACCTGATTTATATGACATCAACATCATTGGTAATGCATGTTTATCATAAAAAATATTTTATTTTGAGTTATCAAGTTTTTATTCACTTGATCATATTGAACCTGAAAAAATAAATCTTCTCAGTGTGTTTAATCTCTTGTTTCTCGAATTATGTTCTGTGAAATTTTAGTATGTTATTGGGTTAGAAATATGTGCCTTGCTCTTCTGTAATTTTTTCAAATTTGAACTATTGTGATACAGATATTTGGTGGGCAACTATCAAAAGTTAATAGATACAAGTGAGTGTGGGGGAAATTATAAAAAATTAAAAAATTTCTAATTTGCTTTCGTACTTGCTAATTTATTGGAGAAACAAAGAGCCCTAATTCTTATGAAATGCTTCATGCTGACTTACATCATATGTGTGTTTGTTCCTGGGGTTTAATTATATTTATTTTTATGTATTATTTTTAATTCTTTGTATTTCCACTTCACCATGACAAGACATGGGAACTTTATTTTGAAAAAGAATTCCTATAAGAACAGTATTTTTAAGGATTATAGAAAGGTAATACATACTTTCATGAAAATGTGTTAAAAGTTAAATTTCGTAATGTTTTGGACTTTAATGAATATATATGCATATTAATGTTTTAGGAGAAAGTAAAAAATATTTTCTTGCAAAGATTATTTAATTTTGCAAATTAACTGTTCTTCAGAAATCTCTTGTCATTTTAAACAAGAAGTGGTTGTAACAGGATGCATTGGTTGCAAGGAGCAGAATACCTAACTTAAAAAGCCATCTAAACAATGAAAAGTTTATAAACTTGCATAACAGGAAATCTGGGCACAGGGCCAGGTCAGCAGTGTCAATGTGGACAGAGGCTCCTTCCATCTTTTTGACCTGACTGCCTTATCAGGTTAACTTGCTTTTAGGGTCAGTTCCCTCATTATCTAAAAATGGTTGCTGTAGCTCCCAACATCCAGGTTTTCTTCCATGAATGTATTATTAGAGGGGAAAACCTTTTCCTGGTGTTTCCTCATGTCTTCTTGGTCAGGGAAATAGAACTGTCATAGCTGGCTTACAGCAATTATGATTTAGCTTCTTGTGCTGGACTGTGTGTTTCCTGATCACACAGCAGAGTGAATACCAGAACAAATTTAGGACCCTGGTGGCCAGCTAGGAAGAGGTGTGGAGTGGAGACTGCTGTTCATAAAAATTTTAGATAATAAAGATATTTTAGTTCCTTGAAAGTGTCATATTCTCTCTTGCTTCTAGGATCTTCTCATTGCTTTTTGGAATTTTTCTTTCTATGCCTAGTAATTGTCTTTATGTCTTTTAACTACCAGCTTAGATATAACTTTGTTGGGAAAGACTTTCTGAATATCAGAAAAAAAAAGAGAAGTCTTTAAGGGAAAAATCACTGCTAGGAAGAGAGATTCTAAACGTGTCTGCACTTTGCAACCTGGTATCAAGCTTTAAAGCAGAAATTGAGTAAACTAAAAGGAAAGTATACAAATTGTAATCATAGTGAGAGATTTTAGCCCACTTCCCTTATAAGTGCTATAAGCCGACAAAATTAAACGGCATGATTAACTTACTTAAGCTAAGTATATATCATGTGGCTTGATATATATTTAGGTGAAGTTATATAATATCAGCCTTATACATACTCTTATAGGGATTATGAAAGGAGGGAATACTCCCCAACTCATTTTATGAAGCACTATAACATTTAAAGTTAACAAGACTATTAGGAGAAAACAACATTACAGACCAATCTCCCTTGTGAACTTTCATACAAAAAACTTGTAAACAAAATAACTGCAAACCAAAGTCCATAATATATAATGAGGATAATACATTACTGGCTAATTGAGTTTATTTCAGAAATGTAAGTATTCAACATTTTAAAATAAATTAGTGTTTCACCCATTATTTATTTAAAACATTTATTGTTATTGTTACAATTGTCCCATTTCCCCCCCTTTGCCCTCCTCTGCCCAGCCCATTGCCTGCTCCCACAGTCAGTCCCCAGACCATTGTCCATGTCCATGGGTGTGTCCATACGTGTTCTTTGGCTAGTCCCTCCCTCTTCTTTCCACCATTATCTCTCTCCTCCTTCCCCTCCGGTCACTGTCAGTCTGTTCCATGTTTCCATGCCTCTGGTTCTATTCTCCCCATTAGTTTATTTTGTTCATGAGAGTCCTCTTATAAGTAAGGTCATACAGTATTTGTCTTTCATCATCTGGCTTCTTTCACTCAGGATAATATTCTCCAGTTCCATCCATGCTGTCCCAAAAGTAGGAGCTCCTTCTTTCTTTCTGCTGTGTGGTATTCTGTTGTGTAGACGTACCACAGTTTTTTTGATGCACTCATTTACTGATGGGCACTTAGGCTGTTTCCAGCACTTGGCTATTGTAAATAGCACTGCTGTGAACATAAGGGTGTGTAAGTTGTTTTGAATTAATGATTCAGGATTCTTCAACACATTATTTAAATAAAGGAGATAAATTACATATTTTCTTACCAGAAACAGGTAATTATTTGATAATAATGGAACTTTGAAATCTGTTATAGTGTATATGTTAGTATCCTACTGCTGCTTTAACAAATTGTTATAAACTTAATGGCTTAAAACAACACAAATTTATTATCTTATAGTTCTGGAGGTCAGAAGTCCAAAATGGGGTAGAAGAACCACATTTATTCTGGAGGCCCTGGGGGAGAATTCTTTGTCCTGTTCTCCAACTTCTAAAGACTGTCTTGGATAGTGGCCTGTGATACTCCAGCCTCTGCTTTTGTGCTCACATTTCATTATCTGCCTCTGACTTTCCTGACAGAAAAGGGCCATAGTGTTTTTGTTGGGTCTACCTGGGTAATCCAGGATAGATTTTTTGCTTTCCCTTTAGATTTCTTTTCAGTTCATCTTTATCTTGCACATTTTTATAAGCAGTCAGGAGGAACTATGTTGCACCTTCAAATTTTCCTTAGAAATCCACTCAGCTAAAAATTTTATTTCTTTGGTAGCAAATTCTACCTTCCGTAGACACTAAAGCACTTTCCATCCAAAGTCTTTGTCCCTTTATAACAAGGATTATCTTTCCTCTAGTTTCCAATGGCATGGTCCTCATTCACCTCAGAGACCTTATCAGATTCACCCTTAGTGTCCATATTTCTAGCATGCACTTTAAACTCTTCCAGCCCCTTCTTATTACCCATTACAAGAAAATCCAGTACTTGTCAGAGTACCACGTCACTATCAGCAACAAAATCTGCCTTATCCAGCCCATGTTGGTTTAACAAAATAGTGCTAACTAGGTGACTTAAACAATAGAAATTTACTTTCTCATAGTTCTGGAGGTTGATTCAGTTTCTGTCTTGCAGATGGTTGCCTTCTCACTTTGTCCTCACAGGGAAGGGAAGGAAAGAAAGTGAGCTCTATGGCATTTCTTATAAAGGCATTAATTCCATCATGAGAATTCTACTTGTGGACCCTCATGATCTCATCTAACCCTGAATGTCTGTGTGGGAGAAGAAGAAACTTTCTCTTTCACTTTTACAAGGATGAGGTAAGGTGCCTTGGTGTTTCAGAGGGAAGAAAGTCATTGCAGGGCAATAAAAAGAACAGATTTAGTAATTGTAGGTTGTCTTGTCCTATAGATAATCACAAGAAATTATTTCTGGTGATAACTTATTGTGTACAAGGCCACTAATTTAAATTCTTCTAGATAGTTAAAAGGAAGGGCAGGAGTTTCTCTTGAGGCCACAGTATCTTAGTGGCCTTTTAGCTCAAAATAATGTGCCTACCACAGAGGCACATGTTGGGGTGACTTATTCTGAACGTGTATGCTTCCTGAAGGCTCCACCTCTAAAATATCATCATATTAGGGATTAGGGTTTCAACATATGAAGTTTGGGGGTGGGGCACAGTCAATTCCGTTCATAACGGGGTGTTCCTGGATACAAAGTCAATACTGTGAATAAAAGCAGTTGTATTTTATACAACAGAAACAAACAGGAAATAGACTATTAAAAAGATATTGTTACAATAGCAGAAAAACTTCAAGTGTAGTAGAAGTATGTCATACCAAAATAGGATAAAAACTTTATTGATAGGAAATTACAAAAGACCAAAACAAAAGGAAGTAATGCCATACTTCCTATCAGAAGTGGGGAGATGCAGTGTCATTAAAATGTAAATTCTTCCCTAATTCATCTATACATTTATATACAGTCCCAGCAGAGGGGTGTGTGTGTGGGTGTGTATATGTGTAAACTAAACTGATTGTAAAATTTGTGTGGAAATGCAAAGGGACAGAATAGCCAACACAGTAAACAAACAAAAATAGCCAACACACTCTTGAGAGAAAACAGCCTGGTGGGAGGAATGAATAGCTCTGTTGGTTATTAAGATTTATCTTAGGTCATATTAATCAAAACACTGAGACTTTGCACTGAGGATAACAAAAGAATAATGGAACACAGAATTAAGGAAGGTGGGGAAGACTCTCATCTTTTCAGTAAATGGTATTATGTCAGTTTCTTGGCCATGTAAGAAAAAACCTTACACCATATACAATTGTAGGTCAGTTACAGATCTGAATGCAAAAGGCAAAATAAGTGATCTTCTAGAACATCATATAGTGGAATATTTTCATAACCTGAAGGTAGGGAAAGATTTCTTATATAGGATATAAACACCGTATCAGCCTGTCCATGTGGCTCAGTTGTAGTGTTGTCCTGTACACCTGAAAGTTTTGGGTTCAATCCCCCATCAGGGTATATACCTGGGTTGTGGGTTTGATCCCTGCTCGAGGTGTGTATGGGAGGCAGCCAATCAATGTTTCTCCCATTGATGTTTCTCTCTTTTTACCTTGCTCTCTTCCTAAAATCAATAAACATATCCTGGGGTGAGGGTTTAAAAAAAAAAGGAAGTTTAGCAGAATGGTTGTTTGATCTTTAAAGTTTGAATTCATTCTTGACTGCTGGCTTTCAGAGAATAAGTAAATCAGAATGTGTAAACTTGAAGAATGACGTGACTTAATGTATACTAGTTTTAAGAGTTTTTGTACTGAACAATTTTAGTGTTGTTTTTCAGTGTAAACACAATGGCACAAGCATTTAGTAAACATTGAAAAACTTCATCTAAAAGTACCTGGATTGGAAGTTCAGTTATCAAACTTTTGTACCCAGTTTTCTAAAACTACATGTAGTTTGCCAGGTAGAATATTCTTTATAGGGTAACAATGCATTTTTTAAAATATTCAATTTGTGTAATCTTACTTTCTATGATTTTATTCTTAAACACTATCTGAATGACTTGTATATAATTGAGCTTAAATAACATTATGCCATGCAACTTGGTATTTCAGAGAATTGCATGCTAAGTTTGCTTTACAAAGGAAAAATCGCTCTAGGACCCCAGTAAGCATGCCCTCTTTCCCACTCTTCCAATTCATTGTTTAATAAAATTAGATTGTTTGAGTTTATCAGGCTATTCCAAGACCTTTGTACTCAAATTTTACTGCAACTCAACCCTTTAAGATCATGTAAAGATAATTGTCTGCAGATTTGTGTTCTGGTGGATAATATCAAATGTCCATTACAACAGGAGTATAATATAGGGTGTGAATTGGGCATTGGTTTTAGTATATGTTCAGGCTGCTTCTTAGTTTTTAGTGTTGGAATTTATCCAAACACAATTGAAAAGGAAAATTTGTACTTCAGATAGTTAGGGTTTCTAGGAATTCTTATATATGTGCAAGCATGTATGTGTATAGCACTCACTCACAGTATATACAAGTAGAAAAAAATATTTTTGCTTCAACATAAAACTAATTCCTCAAACCACCATTTAATGTAAGCAGTATGATGAATTTTGGGGAGATACTTTTAGTATTGTAATTATTGCTTACATATTGCTTACATCACTCTTCCCCAACAAGTATAAAAAATTGTATCAGAAAATGAGCAGGCTTTTACTACTCTATTCAACTATTTTATTATGTGTAATATGATAGAAAGTGTAGAAAAATTAGTGAAATGAATTTCAGGAAAATATTAATTATATAAATTATTAAAATTGTTTCAAGAAAACCTCAGTAAACTACTAACAGAAGACCTAGTAACAATGATATATGTATATACCCCAAACACTCTTTTTCTAGACATTTTCATAAGCCTTTAATGAATAGATGATTCTTATGCTACTTAACTTTTGGGGAGCACCCCAAATGGTGAGATGGTTCCTAATTGAATTGTGAAACTATCAAAGGCCTAAAAGCACAAAATTTTTTTTAAAAAAATTATAGGCTAAGAAAGTCTCAAATGAAAAAAAAATCTACGTGAAATTATCAATAGACATATGCAACCACAAAACACTTGAAGTGTTCCTATTAAAAATGACCTTTGTTGTGTTTGCTTTGACAGCGTGCAGCACATAAAGACCATTATTTTTCACATTATTTTTCACATTATTTTTCACCTCATACATAAGCAACTAAGCTAGAAATACAGGGTGAATAGCATACGTAATTTAAAATTTTCTAGTGGCTAAATGAAAGCAAAAAGAAACAGGACAATTAATTTCAATAGAACATTTCATTTAATCCAGGACATACAAAATGTTGTTTAACATGTGACAGTAGCCACATTTCAATTGTTTGTCTCAAGTGGCTCGTGGCTTTATGCTGGAGAGCTCAGCTGTGAACCGTGTGGCGCAGCGCTGCGCTGCTTCCCTGCCTGTGGCTCTGTGCGGCTCCCCGTGCTCTGGCTTCGGCTTTGTCTCCCTCCAACCGTCTTGTCAAGGCATGAAGACTGCCAAGAGAAAAGTAGGGAGAAGCACTCTAAGATTTTATGAGGTATATTCCGATACTTTTTGGATAATATTTCTTGAATTAGCAAAGATTTATAGGGATCCTGTTAAGTCACAGAAACAAAGAACGTTTGGATATCAGACCACAAGGTCCAACTTGTGAAGTCAGGTTAGCCAGCCACAGAGTAAAGGTGATCACATTTATGGGTGATATATCTCCTCTCCCTAGGGACGCTTTAAAAAAAGATTTTTATTTACTTTTAGAGAGAGGGGAAGGAAAGAAGAAAGAGAGGGAGAGAACACTGATGTGAAAGAGAAATATTGATCGGGTGCCTCTCATGTGCACACTGACCAGGGACCAAATCTGCAACCCAGGCATGTACTCTGACCAGGAATAGAACTGGCAACCTTGTGGGATAATGCTCAATCAACTGAGCCACACCAGTCAGGGTGACACTTTTTTTTCTAAAGATATTCTTCATTGGCTTTGTCTTCTTTCCATCCAGAAATGCTAGTTGTGGCATACTTTCTAAACTTCTTATCTGAAACTTTTCTAATAGGTTCCCAATCCATGATTTTACAAATTCATATCAATATTTAAGAGAAAGAGCAAGAAGTTGAAAATCTATTTGAAAAAATAATGAAAGAAAACTTCCCCAATTTGGTGAAGGAAATAGACATGCAAGTCTAGGAAGCATAGAAAGTGCCAAACAAGGTGGATGCAAAGAGACCTACTCCACGACTCATCATAATGAAAATGTCATAAGTTAAAGAAAGACTCTTAAAAGTAGCAAGAGAAAAGAAGTTAGTTACCTACAGGGGAGTTCTGATAAGACTGTCAGCAGATTTCTGGAAAGAAAATTTGGAGGCTAGAATGGATCAACAAGAAATATTCAAAGTCATGAAAAGCAGGGACCTACAAGCAAGATTATTCTACCTAGGAAAGCTGTCATTTAGAGTAGAAGGGCAGATAAAGAGCTTCCCAGACAAGAAAAAAAAAAAAAATAAAGGAGTTCATCATCACCAAACCATTATTATATGAAATGTTAAGGGGACTTATTTACAATAAAGAAGATAAAAAATATGAACAATAAAATGGCAATAAATACATATCTATCAACAATTGAATCTAAAAAACAACTAAGCAAACAAGAAGAACAGAGATGGAATCGTGCAAATGGAGAATGTTTTGATGGTTGCCAGATGGGACAGGGATATGAGGGAATAGGTGAAGAGGTAAGGGGATTAAGAAATACACATAGGTAGTTGCAGAATGGCCAGGAGGATGGAAGGTACAGTATAGGAAATGGAGTAGCCAAAGAACTTATACCCATGACCCATGTACATGAACAATGGTGAGGAGATTGCATGAGGGAGTAGGGGTGTTAGATGTGAGGAGCAAAGGAGAAAAATTGGGACAACTGTAATAGCATAACCAATAAAATGTAATTAAAAAATAAAAGTGATGTTTTAAAAAATTTATTATTAAGCGATATGTTCAATAGAAATCCATGATCCCTAGTAACTCCTGAGCCCTACCTCTCCTGCTTCTCCACCTCTCCTTCAGGCCCAATGATGACAACTCGAGGATCTGGGATGGGATCTACTGTCTGTAGCACGTGTTAGTGGATAATGTTTTAAAAGTTGAAAGTTCAATGGTTTGTTTCCTTTAAAACTAGTCAGAATAGCCTTGGTATGCAAATGGCCCTATAAAAATGTCCCTGGCAAAATAGCTTAATTAAATGGTCTAAGGTAAATGTCATGGTGCTGTTATTGATGCTTGTGGTCCTTTACTACATCATACTCTCGAGACAACTAAAGTTGTCACGTTTTCTTGTGTTTCATTTTTTTTTCATTCTCTTTTTGAGAGCATGCCTAATGTAGCAATCTTCTAGGTATTTTATTTCTCTGCTTTTTTCACTCCTTAAGCAGACTTTGCAATTATTAGAAATTCTATTTTTATAGGCACACATGTGTATGGACATTTTTGTATATAAGTGTATATGCATGTGGACCTTATGGAGTATCCTTGGAGCATTTGTTGACTTTCCACTTTAGAGGTAGGGAGCCAGAATTCTGGAAGTAAAGTTGACTTCTATGACCTTTCATTCCACCTCATGGAAATCTGTACAGCTCTTACAAGCTGATTAAAATACAGCAATGCATCAAAAAGATCATACGCATGGTCAACTGGGATTTATTTCGGGAATACAAAGATAGTACAACATTCACAAATCAATAGATGTGATTCACCACATAAACAAAATGAAGGATAAAAACCACATGATTACATCAATAGATGTAGAAAAAGCTTTTGATAAAATCCAGCACCCATTTATGATAAAAACTCTTGGCCAAGTGAAAATAGAGGGAACATACCTAAACATAATAAAGGTCACAAACACACTGCCAGCATCATACTAAATGAGCAAAAACTACATGCATTCCCTTTAAGATCAAGAACAAAACAGGGATTTCACCTCTCTTATTCAACATAGTACTAGAAATCCTAGCCACAGCAATCAGACAAGAAGAAGAAATAAAAGGCATCCAAATTAGAAAGGAAGAAGTGAAACTGTCTTTATTTGCAGATGACATGATACTATACATAGAGAACCCGAAAGATTCCACCAAGAAACTACTAGAACTGATAAATGAATTTATAAAGTAGCAGGATACAAAATTAATATTCAGAAATAAGTTGCATTTTTATACGTCAATAATGAACTAACAGAAAGGTAAATTAAAACAATCCCATTCACAGTTGCTTAAAAAAGAATAAATACCTAGGAATACACCTAACCAAGGATATAAAACACCTGTATATGGAAAATTGTGACACTGAGGAAAGAAACTGAAGAACATACAAATCAGTGGCATACACCATGTTCAGGGATAGGACGAATTAATGTCATTAAAATGTCCACGCTACCCAAAGCAGTCTACAGATGCAACACAGTTCCTATCAAGATTCCAATGATGTGTTTCACAGAACTAGAACAAAAATTTCAAAAATTTATATGAAACCACAACAGGCCCCACATAGCAACAGTGATCCTCAGAGAGAAGAACAAAGTTGGAGGAATCACACTACGTAATATCAAACTATACTACAAGTCCATGGTAATCAAAACCTTATGGTACTGGCATAAAAATAGACACATAGATCAATGGAACAGAATAGAGAGCTCAGAAATAAACCCACAGCTTTATAGTCCATTAACATTTGACAGAGGAAGAAAGCACATACAATGGGCTAAAGACAGTTTATTCAATAAATAGTGTTGGGAAAATTGGACAGATATGTACAGAAAAATGAAACTAGACCATCTTCTTACACCACACACAAGAATAAACTCAAAATGGATTAAAGACTTAAATGTTACACCTAAAACCATAAAAATCCCAAAGAAAACAGAGGCAGCAAAATCTCTGACATGGATTATAGAATTTTTTTTATCAGATTTATCTCCTCAGGCAAGGAAACAAAAGAAAAAATAAACAAATGGGGCTTCATCAAATTAAAACTTTTTGCACAACAAAGGAAATTGTCAACAAAATAAAAAGAATCTCACAGAATAAGAGAATATATCTGCCAATACATCTGATAAGGAGTTAATATCCAAAATTTATAAAGAACTTATAAAACTCAACACCGAGAAACAAACGACCCAGTTAAAAACTGGGCAAAGGATTTCAATAGACACTTCTCCAAAGAGGACGTATGGATAGCTAACTACACATATGAAAAGATGCTGAATTTCACTAATCAGAGAAATGCAAATAAAAACCACAATGAGATACCATCTCATACCTGTCAGAATGACCATCATCAATAAATCAAAAAAACAAACAAACAAACAAAAAAAACAAGTGCTAGGAAGATGTGGAGAAAGGGGAATTCTTTTGCACTGTTGATGAGAATGCATATTGGTGCAGCCACTGTGGAAAGCAGTATGGAGATACCTCAAAAAATTAAAAATGGATCTGCCTTTTGACCCAGGGATCCCACTTCTGGGAATATGTCTGATGGAACCCAAAACACTAATTCCAAAGAACATAAGCACCCTTATGTTCATTGCAGCATTGTTTACCATTGCCAGGATATAGAAGCAGCCCAGGTGTCCATCAGTAGATGAGCACATAAAACAACTATGGAACATTTACACAATTGATTCTATTTAGCCATAAAAAAGGAGAAAATTTTACCCTTTGCAACAGTATGGATGGATCTGGAGAACATTATGTTAAGTGAAATAAGCCAGTCAGAAAAAGACAAATACCATAGGATTTAATTCCTATGTGGAATCTAATGAGCAAACAGAACTAAGAAGCAAAATAGAGACAAACTCATAAAATGAGAGCAGGATGACAGCTAAGGGGTGGGGCAGGGTGGTTAGGGGGTGGAGGGACTGGGCAAAAAGGAAAAAGGGCTCATGGACAACAAACAGTGTGGTAATTGCTGGGGGAGGGGAATATAAGAGGACTAAATGACAATGGGAAAATACATTTATATATATAAAATTGTATGTTTTAAAAAATAAAAATGGGAGAAATTAATGTACATCTCGAAGTAAAGAACATATGCATAATGAATGCAAAGGCTATATTACTAATGTGTTTTCTACAGAGAATAATCTTTTCTGATAGTTAAGTCAAATATATCATATAACTTTTCTAATACCTGTTCTGAATAGTAACCAGCTGTTTTTATACACAGGCTGATTGTGTCTTTAAATAGCAAGATTATAGAATTATATTCACTTAAGTAGAATTTCACCCAAACAGACAATATGCACATGACTTGATAATAGTTCATGTTGATAAATGTTTACATTGGGGTAGCATCAGTCTTGATTCTTTCGTTTAATCAGTCTTGTGGATATGTCTGCCAGGCCCTGCTGTCATCCTCCTTTCTTTCCCCTTTGTGTAGGGAGGTACATGTGGTCTAGTGTGTCCTCTCTCTCAGGTAGTAGGTAAGGAGCCATTTGTCTCACAGAAAGTAGGTGAGCAGAAATCACAGCCCACCAGACTAGAAATTTAGATGAGGGACATGTTTTTGAAGGAAAATATTCATTAGGGTTAGTGTGTAATCTGTCTCCCATGCCCTCTGTATTTAATAAGCAACTGTATGTCCAGAGGTACTTAGTAGTTTTAGCTCCAAAGTAATCATAGTTTTAACTTCAAATTTTATTCTGTTCATAAAAGTTGGAGGAAATTCTGTGTCCCTGTGTTACTGATCAGTCATTGACTGGATGAATGTATTCCTATGGCAGTGTTTTCTTTAATGTTGTGTCTGCTTTTTAAGAGTGATTTGCATTAGGGAGAATACTTTTGAGAAAAAGCTATGTGAGGAGAAGTTTCCTTGCAGTTTTTTTTTTTTTAATATATTGGGTTGGCTAAAGGATTTGTTTGTTTGTTTGTTTTCCATAAGATGGCTCTAATAGTGCTTAGTTATGTTTAACGTCATGTGAAACAATTTTGTTAAGTTGTATTGTGACAGGTGTCATATCAGTGTGCCTTTAAAAAATACTTTGGTGAATTCTTGTGCAGCCATTTTAACAGTGAAGATGGAAGAAAATAGGCAACATTTCTGCTATATTATGCTTTAGTATATCAAGAAAGGTAAAACGATAACTGAAACACAAAAAAAGATTTGTGCAGTGCCTGGAGAAGGTGCTGTAACTGATCAAACGTGTCAAAAGTGGTTTGTGAAGTTTTGTGCTCGAGATTTCTCGCTGGACAATATCCCATGGTTGGTAGACCAGCTGAAGTTGATAGCAAGCAAATGGAGACATTAATTGAGAACATTCAACAACATACCACGTGGGAGATAACCGACATACTCAAAATATCCAAATCAATAGTCATAGGTGAAAATGAGAAATGCGTCTTTTGTTTTACGGAAAAAAGCTAAACAGGCGTTTTGGCCAATCCGATATATATTTGTTTCCCCATATGAACAGGATATTACTCTGACACATCAAAGGCTTGCTCTTGCTTCAAGCTCAAGGAACACTGAAGCATACCGTCCTAGTGGAAATTGTGGACCATGAGTAAATGTTAAGGATGTGAAAGCATCAAGCATCTACTAAACAAGCCTGCATTTATTCCTCAGAGAAGCTGTTATGGCAGTCTTTCTAGCTTTTGCCAGTGTAGCTTGCTTATCAAAGCACTTTATCAGTGGGGAAGAGATGTAGGTTAACCACTTCACTTAACTTCAGCTTCCCAGTCACAGTCTGTCAGCAAACAGCTGCTTTTCAGCATGTGCGCCCTGTGTGGTGCAGCCCATGCAGCAGTGGGGACAAAACCAGCATTGTGTCAGGAAGAAGGGGGCTGATCTTCAAGGAAAAGTGTCTGAGCCCAACTTTATGTTTTAATATAAGGGGTTCTTTGGTGAACCAGGCTTTCCCCCCCCTCTTTATTTCAAGGTTCAATATTAACTTTAAAAGTTTGGCTTACCAAAGTAGGTAAACTATAGATATATTGTGACAAGTAGTGGTTAAAGGTTTTATTTTTGTAAGTCACTGTTGCATTGCTTATGTGGCTTTTTTCTGCCACTTTGTTTTTCCTTCTTCTATCCTCTCTTCATTTACTCATTATCTTTCTGTCTTCAGTTTAGGCTACTTTAGAAATAATGTTCAAATTAGTAACTTGTAGACCTCAGTGGTGAGGGATACCAGCATTTGTGTTTGTAAACACTAGAGAGCAGCAGAACCAAATCCCAAGACAATCAGATTCTCCTAGTCAGGAAATGCAGCCACTCTCTCATGTCACAACTTAATCTGTAGAAATCTCTTTAAAATGTAGTTGAGCAATGTTACTGTTTCTGATGTCCAGTTTCTTTGTTTTAGCTACAAGGCAGGGTCCAGCCTCTCAGCACATTTGTCTTCTGACAGTCATAAAGCCAGTTTCCATGCCGCCCACCCCACATTGTTATAAAGTGCTTGTCAGGATGTAGCCTCTGTCCCTGGGGGTCTGGGATGAGCACAGCTTGACTTGGGAGGGGCAGGCCGAACACATTCAGTGGGACTGTGTTATTTTGTCACCATAGCATTGCTTTTTGACTAATGTCAAAGAGTGGGAAGTTAATCTGGTTTGCCTACTTTTTGTACCATTTGTAAATCTCCAGTCAGATTTTCATCTTTCTTACCTTCTTTTCTTTTCACACACACAAAAAACCATGAAAAAACCCCACCGGCCCTGCTCCGAAGGTGTGTTCTGGTGTGAGAGCTCCGTCACTGGGGACATTGTTAGAGAACTGTTGTTGATGATCATCATAACACTACCAAGGGTCCCTTTTTAATCTCAAGAGCCCATGTTTTTACCTGACTGTCTTTCTACCTTCAAAAAATTATTCCAGGTAGATCAGAGGCAGAAATTAAAGCATCTAGTAAGTATTTATTTTATACCTTCTGAAAGGTGTATTTCTGAAAAATACTTCCAAAGGTGTGTTTTTATGGCTCAAGATGTCATAGTGACCTGTGGTGATATTAATTTGGAGAACACTGCTTACCTCATCAGTTTCACAGGAGATATGAGCGTATCAAGGGCTCTGAAGTCTTTCCCTAAAACAACTTTTTTAAACCTTTTGTTACAGTTTATTTTCCTATAGAATGCTCTTTATGAGGTTATCTGCTTACCTTCATTATATCCTATATTTACTTCCTGACATTTATAGGAAAAGAATGATCACTAATCAGCATATATGATTTTATTGTTTTAAACTCTCTTGGCATTTTGCCTAGACACCTGCTTATTTGGAACAGGCAAGTGAATAATTACAGGAGTGTCTATATACCTAGTATAGACAGCTGAAGCCTAGAAGAGAAGTAGCACTAAGGGATCCCTGAGACAGACCTTACCATGTTGGACATAGTTTGGATTTCTAGGTACCAACTGCTAATCATCCTGATTGATGTTCAGTCATAAGACACTGAAAAGCATTATTTTGTTTCTAGTTAGCAAACATATTAAAGAATCAATAATCTAGTTATTCCTGGAATGTATGCTTATAAAATACAACTTCATAATCAGTTACACTTAGATTTTTAGCTGTCCAAAACCTAATTTATCAACACCTTGTTATCTTAAACACTTTACACAGAAGGGTCATAAATCCTTCTTTAAAAGGCTTTATTTTACCATTTAATTAAGTTTCCATGATTTCCTTCATTGACTTTAAAAGAGAGTTAGAGGTTGACTTGATTTTCATTAGGCACACAAATACATAAATTAAACTCAGGTGCAAGGGGTACACTGTCCTTTACCTCCTAATAGCACAATAAATTGAAGACTGAGATACTTCATTAGGCCAGGCTGTCTAGGACATGAGATTACTCTTGGGGAGTAGATTTTTGAATCCTCTTTTGCTGTGTGTCATGATCTTTGCTGTTTCCTAAAGAACTTGATTATGAGTGGTAATATTGATGTGATTGACAAATTTTAGCTTTTATTTAGTTCAGAAGACTAAATATTCAGAGAAATGAATAAAATGTAAAATAGAAAATGTTAGTACCATTTGAGACACAGTTGTGGGAGGTAAGATGCAAATGGGTGAGTCTTTGGGAAATAAGGGAAGACATATTTGAGGAGGTGACTTGTTAGGTTGCCCTTGAAGATTGTTTAAAGTTTGAACTTTGAAAGATGAGTGAAAGGGCATCTGTGCAGATCAAATAAGCATTCAAAAATGCCAAGGAAAGAATGCTTGGTGCAAATGCATATGGGGAGAACAGTTGATTTGACCTCTTTGCTGCTTTACAATGAGGCCTTCCCTCTACAATGAATAACCTACATCAGCCTAGCTGAGACTAGACAGTGTTCTGTTTATGAAATCTGAGAGATGTGATACTGTATACATAAAGAATTTTATTCAGCTGTAAGTTATAGAAGCCTGGAAAGCAGCTTAAATGGATTTATTTTTCTCATGTGGTAGTCTTACTGGGCAGCCTTGTGCTGTTCCAGAACAGTTGGTGGGGTTCTGTTCGCCACCTAGAGGCATAACTCTGGAGGCAGGAGTTCGGTGAAAAGGAAAGTGGTTGCTTACATAAAAGTTACATACTTTTGGAACGGTGGCAGGTTTCTGCCTCAGGGTCCTACCAGTCCAAGAGTGTGCCTGAAATCCCTTTTCCCACTCCTAAAAGTATCATCCTTTATGGAATGCAGATAACTGCAGCAGGATTATCCAAGCAGCTTGTTAGGTTCCTGGTCTCAGTTCAGCCAGTGCTGCCACTTTCTGTGTAGGAGGGGTGCAGGGCCTTGGTGCCCAGCCATGCAGTCTCCTAGAAACCCTCTGGTCTCAGGAACTCAGGCTCCAGGCTAGCCAAGGGAGGGGAAAGAGAGTACAAATCTCTGTGCATTCTGTGCATCTTGGCACATTCTGTTTTAAAGACTTGGCCCGGAAATCCCTGTGCTATGGAACATCCTGCTTTTTAACCATTGCACATTAATATCTGCCATGTTTGCCTTTGCCCCTCTTCTGATCGCATTTTGTGCCCCAGGTGGGCAGAAGTCTTGATCCAAGCATGCTCCGTAGAAGTTCCCTTCTCCTGAGTCAGAAGCTGCTCAGCTGCCTCGGCAATCCCCCTTCTCAGGCAGCCCTTTCCTTTGCAAGGTGGGCAAGCTGCTTCTAATCTTTAGTTACACTTTGGGCTTTTCTCCCCACCCATGCCTTCTCCTGGTGAACTTGCCTGACCCTCTGTTACAGTAGGACACCTAAAGGAGGAGCCTACAGATGATACAGCCACTCCACACTGCTTTCGGGCGTGGCAGCTTCTTCTGTTTTCTTCTCAGCTGTCAATCTGGACTTTCTTCCTCACGTTCTCATAGTGGCTGCTTCACTTTGGGTATTATTCCCACATTTCAGGCCAGAAGAAGGATTCCCATATTTGCCTCTGCATTTGGTCTATTTCAGTACCACCTGTCATAAGCCTCTGGAAAACTTCACTGTACATATGTAAGAATACAAGAATGAAAAAGGCAAATAAAGTCTTCGTACTTTAGGATAAAAACGTTGACTGCAGCCCCGTGAAGTGTCTCAGGCACCCTCGTGGGTTCTTAGGACATATTTTGAGAACAGTGGCTATAGATAAGTGGCTGACAGACGATGGCCTATGGGCCAAATGCAGCCCTGAGACAAGAAGAATGGTTGTTACATTTTTAATAACAGCTTTATTGAGGTATAACTCACATACCATGCAATTTACCCACTTAAAGTATAAATTTCAGTGGTTTTAAGTACATACATAGAGTTTTGCAACCATCCTCTTAATTTTAGAACATTGTCATAACCCCCAAAAGTATACCCATACTTGTTAGCTATTACTCTTTATTTCTCTCCTAACCCTTCCAACCATCGGCAACTACTAATGTACTTTCTGTCTCTGTAGATTTGCCTGCTGTGGACATATCAAGTAAATGAATGATAAACATGGTCATTTTTGAGGGAAATAAATATTGCTCTAGTTTATCAATTTAAAAGCAGTGTAATGTAATACTTTGGTAACTTCTCATTGAGTTCTTTACTATTAACAACATAATTGGGTTTATGGTTTCTTTCAGCAGTTATGCTTGATTAATGAATTATTGATTCAGTGATTATGCAATTATTCCACGGGGCATACGGTTTGGGTCAAATCACAAATGAAGAAAGTATCAATTTAAAATAACCCAGGAATGGAAATGAATGACTTGAATTGCAAAACCCTCAATCTTCCTTTTCCTGCATGATTACTCATATATGTGAATGCAAGATTTAATACATTCCTTCCTTTGAAGAAACACCAGTAACTTACTTTAATCACCTTACATATTTTTTTAAATCTTACTTTCATTTTTATGACTTTTAATTTAGGGTTTTTGGAAATGAAATTTGAAAATCTCCAATTGGTTTTAAAAATTTTCTCTGCATTCTCTTCTAGGAGTCAGTGAGTTATATAGCAAATCAGTAAGAGGAAATATTTCGTGTCTGTCAAGATGGGTTATAGTCCAGATGTTTGCACTGTTCTTAATGTAACTTGTGGAGGACGTTTCCACTACCAATGAATTAGCAGTTTTACAATGATGAGTGGGAATCATGCTACTAATTATGTTGTTGGTTAAGTCTGACTTTTTGTAAACTAGTTATTTTTATATGTTTGCTTGTATATATATATTTTACTTTTGTAAGTGCCCTAAGGTCAGGGATCTTTTTCTGATGTATGCAGAGCACCTAAAACAATATCTAGTACTTAATAGAAATTTAACAAATGAATGGATTCCAAAACTTTAGAAACAGACTTAAGAAACTTAAGGAGTGTGATCATGTATACAATATGCCAAGAGAAAATAAATATTGGAAAATATGGGTAGCAAAGGAAGATAGTACCAAGAATGAGGTTATAATATAGATTACATACATGAAATTCTATGGACTTCCCAGAAAGGTAGGTAGATTAAGTTCTGTGATTTCCAGTTGTACAGTATTCTGTATCAGAAAGATAAGAGGCATTTAGATTTACTGTCTCTTAATGTATTCTTGACTTGGCCACTCTCCTTTCAAATACTTGACATTGATTATAAAGAGACTGAGGACTAGATGTATGTCTCCAGTACAAACCTATCATCACCACCGGAAAAGCAGCTCACAGTATATACCTTCCAGATGATGAACTAAAGACAGCAGATTTATAGAGAAGGGCAACTGAATATTATCTTTTGCTGGGATTTTATTTTATCCTTTGATCATTGAGAGATCCAAACTTTCACACTTGTTCTTGGTTCATCTTTGCATTCACACATTTTCAGTAATAAGTTCTGATCATAAAATTATAAATTCAATATTGTTGAAGAGATTACAAAACACTAGGTAATGATAAAAATAGCTAATATTTTTTCATAAAGCATTTTATTAAATTATTGGTGTTTTCAAAGTCTTAAAACTATAGAGACCAGAAAGTATGACCACAGACCTAATATATTCTTAGTATATGACTACTTTTTTAGTATTTAAAAATCTGAAGATTACATGTACTTTACATCTTAAACTCTACATTTAGAGTCTACATTTTACATCTTTACTCTACATTTAGATCTTAAGATGACCTACCAGTCTTTCCCGTGCTCACTTTCCTTCTCAGCCATCTGGCCTCCATACCAGTTCTGTATAACTCATTGGGAATGCTCTAATCCCATTTTTTTGTACCTCAACTTTGTTCTTACCTTAGATATCCTCATAATTGTCTTCTGCATCTTTCTAAGGGACTCAAATATCATGTTCTCAGTGAGACCATTCCTTATCACCCTACCTAAAGCTGTACACACACACACCTTCCCCTCTCCCAACACATACATTTTCCCTCTTCCACTTTTATCTTTTTTCTGCCACTAGCTTATACATTTTACTTGTTTATCATGTTAGGTGTCACTCTCCTATTATTATGTTAACTATGAGGGTATGCATCTGTGTCTGTTTGGCTCATTACTGTATCTTCAGTGCCTAGAACACCTGGAACACAGAGAAGTTTCAATGAATGAATTTCTACCTGTTTTTGAGAGTTTTTTAGCACTGAACTTGGTTGCATTCCTATGTGAGCACTATCATCTGGGATAAGTAACAGAAATGGAAAAGAACTCTCCAGTTCATTGCTTCTCAAGGACTTTCTTAGAAATGCAGAATCTTGGGTGCCATGCCAGTACTACTGCATCAGGAGATGCACTTAAACAAAGGGATTCCTTCATGTTCTTTAAAATTCAAGAAGTACTACATGACTTTACCACTGCCTACATCTGACCTGCCTTGCTTATTTATATTATTTGCTTGGCTCTTTGAGCATTTCAATGGGTGACCCCAGTATAGAAAATAATAGGGTTATTTTTATGTGTGAGAGAGTTGACACAGTAATAATTGATTTTGTTTATAATAAAGGGATTGGGATAAAGTCTTGTTATTACATGATATTGGGTCATGAGGATAATACTTATATTCTAGACTTTTCACATAAGGGAAATGTGGGCTGCTTTCAAGCAATGTATTTTGAGCAGTAGTATACTCACGTTTTAGTGAAGTGCTTTACAACAGTTTCACTGTGTTTGTCTAATGCATAATGCTTTGTTTGGTGCCAATACATAGTTTTGGAAAGTGTGCTTCTTTAAAAAAATATATCTACTACTTTCCCCATCAGAGAGTAATAGTTCCAAGGGAACTGTTACAGTGAGTCTTATAAATTCTTCTCTACACACATGTCATTGATCCCTGGAGAATATTAGAGCCTTTGAGATTGATTGTGGTCAGGTCTGTTGTACAAACTCTGCTTGCTTCAAATCCTTGGGGAAATTTTAGATAATAAACTATTTTATATAAAAAATAAGAAACATATTTTATATGGAACAACATTCACATAAAAAAGAAATTGGGGCAACATTTGAAGTTGGGTGTCTTCTCTTAACATCTCCCTAAAAATTCTCAGTTACTGAAATAAAAGCAGCAGAGGGTCAGTGGCGGAGTAGGTAAACGCTGTGTTCACCTCCTCCCCAGACCACATCAAAATTACCACTAAATTACAGAACAACCATCATTGAGGACCGCCTGAACATGAGCTTAACAGAATCCCCATGACTATGAGTAGAAAGAAGAAGCCACGTGGAGACTGGTTTATGGGTTTATGTATTCATTTCTCCACCTGTCTGTTCATCCATTAACCCATCCTTCTTTTTACACATTTCAAAGTCCTTCACCATGTACATCATGTGTTTGTTTCAAATGTTAGGTCAAACTTACTCACAATGAAGTACACAGATATACCCTTCGATGAGTTTGACAAATGTGTACACCTGTGTAACCCAAACTTCTATGGAGATACAGATTATAACTCTATGCTCTTTTCCAGTCTCTCCCATAGCTCCCCAGAGGCAGCTGCTATTATTTCTTTATCATACATAAAAAATTTATCTTCATTTAAATGGAGTCAAGTAGTACATATTTTTTTGTGTGTCTGACTCCCTTTACTTTTAACATAATGTCTTGGGGATTTCTGTATGTTATTGCATGGATCAGCATTTGTCTCTTTTTACTGCTGAGTAATAGTCCATTGTATGAATAATCTTTCTTCTGTTGGTGGACACCTGAACTATTTGCAGCTTTTGGCTGTTATAATAAAGCTTCCACAAATGTTCTTGTACAAAAAAAAAAAAAATGTCATTGAGGTCCTTTCCAAGCACCAAGTTCTTTTTCTTAGCTTTCCAACCTCACAAATGTGATTTGGGTATTCTCATTTACACCTTTACAAATAATTGAGTTCAGACAAAATTAACAGACTCATGTAGAGGAGATGGACAGCAGCCAAGAGTAACAGGGAGCTCTTGCCTCAAGTGCAGAATGTGCTGTGGGAGAGACTTGGAGTTTGTCACGATCCCTGTGTGAGTATCCTATTTTCCTTCTCCTTCAAACAGTCTGCCTGCCTGGACTGTCCTTATAGTGCTCTTTATCTCTTGGGGAGAAACACAGTTCAACAGTTAGTCAGGGGTGTCAAACTCATTTTTACCAGGGGCCACATCAGCCTCGCGGTTGCCTTCAAAAGGCCGAATATAATTTTAACTCCTTAGCAGTTAAAGAGTAGTTACATTTATACAGTCCTAAAATTACTTCCGCCCTTTGAAGGCAACTGCGAGGCTGATGTGGCCCCTGGTGAAAACGAGTTTGACACTGCCGAGTTAGATAAAATGCATGCAATCTGTTTTATAATAGAGGTTTGACCAGGACCAGATTAAAATCCTGAAGGGATCTGAAGCATGGAAAGTAGTATTTTATGCTGCCTCCTCTATACCCCGTCTCATTTAAAAAGACACAAAATTTAAAATCATGCTTAAATTAAAGTAGTTTCTTTAAAATATTTATTTGAAATATTTTGAGGTTAAAATTCTAGGTAACTTTAATGCAGATAAAATTTTTTTCTTTTGGGGTAATATGTGGAGCCCCAAGCATATATTTTTTTCAGCATGCTATATGATTCAGCACAGGGTCAGCCTCAGATACTGCCAGGATACAATTCAATAATCCTTTGTGATGAAAATGATGCTTCACACAAGTCTTATAGAATGAGCAAGTATTTTCCAGTTCTATAAAATTTGCCACTTATGTTGTATGGAGAGATTGAGCTGAATTGAAGGTATAATTTGTAGTCTGATCTGCCTCCATCATTGAGGCAGTTCTTGGAAATCACCAATATTTTGGATAATTTGTAGTGAGTTTTTGCTGGGAAAGTAATTTATCTTCTTTTGCATGCCATTTAGTTGAGGTGCTAGGAAATAGCAAAAGCCCCAACCAAAGGTTACCAATAGATGGTGAGAAAGAGTATGAGGCTATCAGAAGCAGGACTTGTTGATAAATTAGTCTTCAGCTGAGTAATTAAATAAGGGTTGTAATGTATTTTACTGTAGTTGAAAAATATCCGATTAGTGTCAGGTGAGTCAGTGGGGAGGGTAGGTGGTGAGACCAAGACAGAGAGCGAAGAATCCAAAAGGTGATGACCAAACTAAATTTAAATTAATATTTATTAGAATATTGATTAGATTTAATTTGTGTCTTGAAGGAGATTGAACTTTAACAAAATGCTTTACATTCTTAAACATTGACAATAAAATATTTTTTTAGAGTTATGGTAGATGTCTCAAAGAAGTTCTGCTTTCTTATTTCCTTTGGTTTAAAAAAAAAATCACATAGCCAACTATCTGTCTTGTATAATTATCCTCGTAAACCTCTGAAGTGTGCTTCTCTCCCAAGACATTATTGGCGTTGATCCTGGTATGCAGTCATCTCACCATTAATTACAGCTGTTAACTGGAATATAGTCATCAGTATTTACTAGCCTCTATTATGAATGCATAAATCATTTAATAAAATGGTGAGTGGATGCATTACTTGTCATTTTGTTTATGTTAGGCATTCTCTGCAGGTATTCTACATGAAAGTTAAAGCAGTCTGAGACTCATTTTGTGGACTCTGTTTGTCGTTAATAGAAAGCAGCATGTGTGCATCCTGCAAACCCATTTCCTTATTTAAAGTGGGCATCCTTCCTTTACTGAGATGTGCTTCCTCTTTCATTACAGGACTGAAGACCAGGCCTTTGTAAACCCTTAAAGGCACATCCCTTCCAAGTGACCTTTTGTACTGAGCTACTAAAATGTATTGTTTAGTCCACTCTGAGTTACATGGGGTGTCTTAGGAATTTTTGTCTTGGTTAATTAAATTTGAAAATGTGTTATTTTTTTTACTATTTAAATATAAATGAAAGTTCATTCAAATCGATTTGGGAGTCTGGTAGATGAGATCATTGCAAAGGATAAATTATTTAGGATTTAAAAATATATGTACCTTTTCTCCAGTAAGAACTTGGAACGTCTTTAAGTTACCCTTTATCTGTGCTTCTTTCTACTTACAGATGTGTTTTATATCCATGGCACATGTTGAACAAATTCATCCCGATTAGTTATACCAAATAGAATGAGAGCCTGCTTTAATAAACATATTCCTTTTATACTTAAATATATTTGCTAAAGGAAGCTAAAATAGAGATTCATAGCAGAGCCTATGAAACTATGTGAGATATTGTTTTACCAGTTAGACCTATTTCTAAGCCCTTTATGGGAGCTTTCAGAGTGTTTGTTCTTTCAAAAAATTTATTGTTTTTCCTTAACCATTCAAAAAAATTTTTAAGTCTTTGCCAAAGAAGTACAGACACTAGAAATTTTTTGAATATGAAAGTGTAGAGGAAAAGGACTCCACAGTGGTCATAAGTTCATTAATTGTATCACTATAGAAAGCCAATTTGATTATTCAGGTAATTTCCCAAAGTTCCTATTTTTCATGTATAAATCTATTTTTAACAAAAAGAACTTTCATAAACTTTATGAAACATAAATTTATGACTTGTCTATATTATGACATCCATTTACCTTATTTTCCAATAACTATCATGTACTTTGTTGTCTTTTGTCCTGATTTCCTTACAGTTGTTTCTGGAAGAATTCTGTAGTTTATTTGTCATTCAGACATCAGTAAATTCTGGTTTTGGTTTATACTAATATGCCAAATATACTTACTATGTTGAGCATTCCCGTTCTCATCCAGACCCTACCACTTTTCTCCTGGACTTCATTTTTCTTTTAAGATTAACCCTCTCTGTGTCTGCATATCTTATGTATCCAAATAAGGCCATCTTCCTTAATCTTTAAGAAAACCTCACCTAGGTTTCCTTTTGAGCGTACTAGAAATCAAAGGAGAAGAAGAAAGACTAAATTCTGTACCTTAGAGCTTTCTCCCTGCTTAATCTCTCCATTTTGGACTATCTTTCCCCCCTCCTTATTTGTTCTCTCCACACAGTTGAGCTGACCTAAACTCCTTGCTCATGCACCATGGGCCGGCTCCTGCCCAGCCTTGCCCAGTGCCTGTGCCCTCCTCATGAACACTGCTCTTCTCTTCAGTAAGTCAGAAGGCTTCAACTTTAAAAGGACCAATAAGGATCACCTCATGAGGCTATTTTAGACTAATTTCTCTTGACTTATATTGTATTCTCTGGCTTCAGCTCCTAGTTTACCCTGGTATTTTTATTTCTATTCATGTTAATATGTATTCCATTGTTCCTGGGATTATTTAACTTTGGTCAATTTTTCTTTGATCTTATTGTCTTATTTCTTATATGGTCCATATTCATTGGAAAAATTATTTCCTGTGTCTCATTTTCTGTGTCTTGATTACATCTCAGAATTCGTATAAAGGTCTTTCATAGACCACTTTCAATAAACTAATGAAGATATAACATCCGTTTTATAAAATAACTAATTTAGACTTGGTTAATATGCACTAACATCTCACTTAATCTGGTGGCCAAGTAGTCATTCACCAACAAAGGTGCCCCATGGAGTTCACTTGGCAATGTATTCATAAGCATTATCAGAATCAGTTCTTCTGAAGAATTCCTGGGAAATACTGACAGTGCATCCGAGAAGTTTAGGAAATGTTAATGTTTACATTAGACATTTTGCTGATAATGTGTACAAATGTATAAAGCACAAAGCTAGCAATATAGAAAATAAGAATGAGTATTTCAGGTGCTCATGGTTTTGTATAGTATATTCTCATTTACCAAGCGAGTGGTGTATGTATTAATATTAAACCTTTTTTATGTTTCACATATTAATTGAAAAGTTCTTTTTGCATGACTTTTTTTCAAATTTGTTATTGTCCTTATTTTCCACTTCATAAACCCATGATGCATACTGAAAATATTTGTATTAGGGCTAGCCAAGTGTTGCCAGAAATCAGCAAAGGAACAAATAGGGCATAGTGAATGTGGAATCAAGAGTGTGTGCTTGGGGACCGAGGCCTTCTGAGTTTGACATGAGAGAAGTTGAAAGAGCTACCTAGCTAGAAAGCCCAAGGTGTGTAATGGTATAGGATCACCAGGTGGTGATCCTTAGACCTCCCTTTGCCTTTTGAGCACTGTTTTTGTTTGGTAGCTAAATGGTGCTAATTAAACTTAAAGTCATTGTTCTGAGGGTTACACCTTTTACATTAAAAAAAATAGTAAAATGAGCATTTGAGCAAAATGTGCAAAGCAGTTTTAAAATTAATTGTATAAGTTATTTTATGTCAGAAAACTGAGGACTATGTAGCAGCTTAAAATCTTTTAAAAAATTATTTTAAAGGTAACATCTTTGAGTAAGGGAGACCCGATAATTTAACATGTGACTGGTGAAATCTTCTTCATTAGAAATCATCTTCTATATTAGAAATATTTTCTGTACTTTTCCTCGGCTACTGATTCAGAACTAGTTATTCAAGTGAACATTATTTTTCTATGTGACTTTGTTAGGATTAAGAACAAACTTGCTCATTTTTTTTCATTTTGCGTTTTCCAAATACTTCAGCTTGAAACATGTTTTTAGATTGTCAGAGAACATCTTGACTGGTTACTGGCTGCATGGAGTGCACCTTTATTCATTCTGAATGATCATTTATTTATTCATTTATAGATCCACACGCTAAAGTACAAGAGTTACTTGTACACAGGCTAACTTATACAAGTACTTTGAGCCAGCAGAGTCATTATTTATGCAATATGTTTGTTGAATTTATGTGGCTAATAACAGTATGTAAATAGTTACTAGTATGTAAATTGTATAGTATGTTATGTAATAACAGTACGTATGTAGTTAAGTAAAAACTTGATTTGAAAAATTTTCAAGTACAAAAAGAAATTCTCGTGTGTGCATGTATGCCTGTACATACACACACTTGAAGAATTTTAAATATTTTCAGTAGGCTCTAAGCTCCATTTTATTCCAGCCACTTAATAGTCACCCATTAAATATTTATCACACACACGCACACATGCACACACGCACACACACACACATTCTCATCAGATTTACAGAGCTAACAGTTGTTTTTTAATTCTTCCAGTAAATGGAAGCAAATTAAATTTTTTTTCAAAATCAAAACAAAAATCAATTTTAATATGTTCTGCTTTATTTTGGGTACTTTTTTTGTTTCTTCCATTGAATTGTGAAGCTCACTTATTTGTCTTTTTTCTTAAATGATCATATTGAAGATTGTAATATTTCCACAAAGTATTAAAATCTCTCACTGTTGTGATTTTTTCTGTTTTTCCTTGTTCATGATTATCGTATCTTTTGGTGGATGATGTTACCATTATATACTGTACCTCATTATTTTTTATTGAAAGCAAAAATGCATCAGTATTACTGAATCAATTTTCTTTTTGTAAGTACCTATCTGGGATTTCATTTTCTATTCCTTATATTTTCAATCATAGCGTGTCCTTTTGCTTTCAGTATATATTTATAAAAAATAATTAGGCATTACTTTTTTGTAACTTCAATTTTATTATCACTTTTATAGGGAATTTAATGTTTATATTTGTTTTTATTACTGATACATAGGTGCTTACTTCTATCCTCTTAATATCCTCCTTTTTGCTTGTTTTTTCTTGCCTTTGGTTAGTTTGATTTTTTTTTTTCTTAATATCCTTTTCCTCAGCTACTGGTTCAGAAGTTATACTTTACATTTGTATTCTTTTTGCTGTTATGCTTAATTTTAAGACCCATACTTTATGAAGTCTAAGTCTAATTAGTAGTCCTCACTGCCTACTCAGAACACTAAAACTCTGATCTGCTGCCCCATGCTTCAGTTTATTGTCCAATAATCTAATTTTGCCCTGCTTACATATCCTTCAAATTAGTCATTCTTACTGTCTTTAAACATAGTTTGTAATTGTTTAATTTATTCATATTTACCAATTTATTTTCTCGCCTTTCTTCCATCCTGTTCCTGCTTTTTTAGTTTAATTTCCTTGTCAAAAGAGGTCCTTTTGTGGTAGTTTCAGTAAAAGTGTGTGAGTCATAAACTGCCTACCTTTGTCTGAAAATATCTCAATTTTCCCTGTATTCTTGAATGGTAGTTTGGCCAGTTTTTGAATAGTTTTGTCTATTATTTACCCTACTGATTTATGCTTTTTGTTTACTAATATGGAATTTCTGTTTAGTGCTTTCTTCAAATCCACCTTTTTTTAAATCCTCACCTGATGACATTTTTTCATTGCTTTTAGTTGGGGCGGCTGGGTAGAGAAACATCGATTGGTTTCCTTCTTGTAGAAGCCCCATCTGGGGATCAAACTTGCATCCTGGGTATGTGCCCTGATAGAAATTGAAACTGTGACCCTCTGGTCTACAGGATGTCACTCCAATCAATTGAACCACACTGACCAGGGCCAAATCCATGTTTTCTTTGTACCTTTACTTCCTTATTTTACCTCTTTGAATATTTCAAATATTCTCTTATTTTTCCCTCTTGGATTGAAAATTCATTTGTGTGTTGCAGCTCTGCTTTCTCTTGAATGTTTGTGTACCCTGTACTGTATGAGGGTCTCTGAAGAGGGATTTCACATTTGCTTCTGCCAGCATCTCATTTTACCATTGTCAACAAAGTTTTTATGTTTTGAATTCTGAAAATTATAGTACAGAAGTCTGTTTATCCAACAAATAGTTATTATAAGGATGGGACAGAAGTCCTGTCTTTTTGTAGTGTGTAACCATCCTAATTAATGCTAATTAAAGAGGTTCAATAAATATAAAAATGACAGGAGAACCTTTATTCTAAAGTCCAAACAAAAATGAATTTAACTTGATAGCATAAGTACATATTTAGGTAGCTGCTACTGTTTTAAATGTTACCATAATTTACATCTATGTTTGAATATAGTTTTCAATATAATTTAAAATGAAATTCAAGTTGGCTATTTGAAAAATGCCTGAAACACCTCTGGGAATAAAGTTGGACAATTATTCACCTAGATTCTAGGGTCTACATTAATATTGCCTGACATGGTTTGCTAACTAAGCTCAAGATCTGTGTATGTAAGGAAATAAATTATAGAAGTCAATTATAAATATTTAAAAAAAATATCTGAATTATATGTTGAGAACATGTAGTTCTTAAGAGACAAGTGCCTGGATCGTGTTGTTAGTCCTCAGAAGGAAAGCTGGTTGGAATTTGGGGGATTCTCCTAGTGTATTCTAAAGCTTCAAAATTATATGTCTGCGATGCTTTGTGACTGATTCCAAAATTATTTACATATGAAGTAAATCCTGATCTTATTTTGGAATGCTTTTCTCATGGATAATCAAATACACGGTGAAAATCAGAATTACGTATATTGGTCTAGAGTGTTTCTGTGCATCAGCACCGACAGTAGTCACATACCCCTATTTTGCCACGTATATATAACGCACAGCCATAGCACTAGCCATGCATAATGCACATCCTTATTTTTCCCTCAAAAATCTGGGCAAAAAATGCACATTATACATGGCCAAATATGGTAATAACAAATATTGTGTAGATAAGAAGCCCAGTTTTATACTGCCTTAAATGTGGTTGTGATTTTCATTTTATAATCTGCATAATTGCTAGTAGATTTAATAAGTGATCTCATTTTTGATTTCTCTCCTCTTTTTAAAATTTAAATTTTAAAATTTTGAAGCTCTATATTTTTAAATGATGTATTCCATCACTATACTTTTTTATTTATATTGTAAATCTCAACAAATACAAAAGAATACCAGAAAAGTGCCACAAAATTTCTCACTTGGCTTTCAGAACACGAGTTTCCGCCAGTTAGGGGTGAGGAGCTGCTCTTTTTATCCACCTGTTTACATTGAGTACCTTGAAGGCTTGCCATGCATAATCTGGCTGATCTCTGCCCCACGAAACTATGACATTACAAAAAAATTTTTGTTCTCCTTCAGTTTTCTTAGACCCTGTTCCCTGTCCTTTTGGCATTGCATCTTCCTGGTTTGGGTATAGCTTACAAGTGTTGTCTCTGCCAAATTTTCATACTCTTTTGCCTTGCTAGGCTTAGGGAGCCTGTCAGGCCACAAAATGAATGTGAAACTCAGATTTCAATGAAAAGCATTCCCTCATCCTCAAGTCCAACTTTTCTCATCCTTTGGCTTAATAGGATTACATAAAGGCCATTTGATGTTGGGCCGGCTGTGTTAGCAATTTAATGATGTTGAGAAAGACACAGTGGCCAAGCCTTAATGAGACTGTCATTTTACAACCTCTGAATCAAGAGGATACAGCTGAGGAATTCTGGCTCCTTGCCACCCTACCAGCTGGGTGGTATATACGTTATTAGTATTACCTTACAGCCTTACAGTGGAACCTTACAGTGGAACTCCAGAGTGAGGCTGTCTGGCATGATGTGATGGGGAGCTGTTCCCTGAATCAGTGGGGATGGGAACTTACTTGGTACATCATCATTAGTGAATGTAACTATGTTCTATTCTTCCCAGATGTTAGTACCTTTCAGTAGCTTATTATTTGGGACTAGAATTTTAGGAATTGACATTAAGACAAGGTCAGAAGTCTAAAAG
>PVIA01010334.1:0-52636 GCA_004024845.1 Tonatia bakeri | reverse complement strand
TGATCCTATAAACCCCTCCCCCTCTCCCCCGAAATCCCTCTTCTCTCTCCTCTGGTCACTCTCCACCTGTCCTCTAATGCAGTGTCTTTGACTATACCCTGCTTCTTTCTTTGTTTTGTTGTTTCGGTTTCTGTTAAAGGTGAAATCATATGGTATTTATCTTTCACTGCCTGGCTTATTTCGCTTAGCATAATGCTTTCCAGTTGCATCCATGATGTTGCATAGGGTAGGAGGTCCTTTCTTTTTGGAATTCTATGCCGCAGAAAGATGTCAAATTCTTTTTAAAAAGAAAGATTTTATTTTTTGTTACATAAAGTGTTACTCTCTGTTATGTTATTTTTTTTTTCTATTCAGTACACACAAAAGAAAAGGGAGAAACATGTTCAAGAGAAAAAACAAGTTTTAAAGTATCAGAGTCAGTTAAATGCTATTTGGCAGAAATTAAATGCAATACAAGATAATGAGAAGCAAAACCACTGCTTCTGAGCCAGGGTGAATAAAGCCATTTGCCTTTAAGTTTTGAATTAAAAATCAAAAGTTATCCATGTGGGAAATCCCTATTCATGGAGGTTTCATGCCTTAAGTTTCACTTTGCCTTGAGCATGAATATGAATACAATTAAAACTACAAACCTCTTTATTTCCTAAAAGAACAATGTTTTAATAAATTAATTTTTCCTATTCTTGAAAAATAATCTATAATCAATCTTTTTCTCTACTTTAAACAACTTCTGCTATTATATACTTCTTAGGACTTAGATTTATAGTTCCCCAGAACTCTAAATTTTCTAAATATCTCTGGATCAAGCTAGATCATCAAAAGGCTGAGAATATGAAACATTCTTGATTGCCAGAGTCATATTATAGTATTATGACCTTGGTTTATATCAAAGGTTGATAAAAGAAACACCATGGTGACAAGGACAATTGTATAAAAGTACTTACTGTGGCACTGTCCATAGTAGAAAAGTTACAAATATTCTAAATGTCCCTCAATAGGGTATTGGTTAAATAAGTTATGATGCCTCCATACAATAAAATTCTATGTGGGTATTAAATCAAATGCCCAAGCTTCATATGCTTACTGATGTGGAGTGAGTTTTTTTTTTTATTTTTTAATTAATAAGTAAATTTATTTAATTTTTTTACAGTGGTCTCCATTTTCCCCTCACCACTCCCCACTGCCCCACCCATCCCCTCCTCCCACCCTTGATCCTACCCCTCTTTGACTTTGTCCTTGTGTCCTTTATACATGTTCCTTGATGACCCTTCCCCTTTTTTTACCCCTTAATCCCCTACCCTCTGGTTACTGTCAGTTTGTTCATTTTTTCGATGTCTCTGGTTATATTGTGCTTGCTTGTTTCTTTTGTTGATTGGGTTCCACTTATAGGTGAGATCATATGGTATTTGTCTTTCACCACCTGACTTACTTCACTTAACATAATGCTCTCCAGTTCCATCCATGCTCTGGCAAAGGGTAGAAGCTCCTTCTTTCTTTCTGCTGCTTAGTATTCCATTGTGTAAATGTACAACAGTTTTTGATCCACTTCATTTACTAAAGGGCACCTAGGCTGCTTCTAGCACTTGGCTATTATAAATTGTGTTGCTATGAACATTGGAGTGCATAGGTTCTTTTGAATTGGGGTTTCATGATTCTTAGGGTATAATCCCAGCAGTGGAACTGCTAGAATGACTTCTAACATATATATATTAAGTAAAAGAGTAAGGCACAGAGCAATGTATACAGTGTGCCTGAAATTCAAACCTCCACTACACATACTTACACATATAGACCCATACACATATAAACATTGTTGCACATGCCTGGTTGCACATCTCAGGCATTGAAATCATGGTTTGTCCTCTCAAGAGAGAATCTCAGGTGCAAAGGCAGATATATATTTTAACTGAATACATTTTTGTACTCTTAAACCAAAGAAGAATGGCTGCTGTGAAGTTCATTTTGGCTGTGTATGTCACAAAAGTCAGCTCTTTAAACTGTTATTAGGTGTCCCACAAAAAAATTATTTATGCTCTGCTCACCTTGGGACTTTACCAGGTAGTTCCCTGCATTTGAGCCTCTGAGTAGATCTGCAATCAAGAATCTAACCCAGCAATTCTCAAATTCCTTGACCACAGAACCTCCCACTTCTTTTGAGCAGCATTGCCTGTGAACACCACACCCGAAGGGCACACACTGCAGTTTTTATTTTTAAAAGGTTGTGGCCACCATTGCTGTCAGCAACTCACTGAGAGGTAAGAATTTAGCAATAGGGTTACTTTTGTTTAGTCTTTGTACTTCCTTTGCTATAAGAAGTCTGCATGTAATTATTATTATTTTTTATACTTTGGCTGCCAGAAGGCACAGACTAACTGTGCCTCAACTTTCTCATCTTTACAAGGGATACACAAAACACTTATTAGTCCTCACTGAACTTTCTTCTGCTCTATGCCAATAGAGTGGAGTGTAGTTCCCAAGAGGCAGTGGAGTAAAGATCAAGGAAATCCCAACAGCACCACCCAAGACAACACTGGGGAGCCCAGAGGAGTATTGAATTGTCTTTGTATAAAGAACAGAGTATTTTTTTTTAAGATTATTTATTTATTTTTAGAGAGGGAAGGGAGGGAGAAAGAGAGAGAGATAGAAACATCAATGTGTGGTTGCTGGGGGACATGGCCTGCAACTTAGGTATGTGCCCTGACTGGGAATCGAACCTGCGATGCCTGGTTCGCAGCCCGCGCTCAATCCACTGAGCTACACCAGCCAGGGCCAAGAACAGAGTATTTTAATCACCTTTGTTACTTACTACCAGAGAGGTCAGTGGAGAAGGAGTCTAGGGGGTAAAAATGAGGGTGCAAAAACTATGCTGTTCACCATCATTCAGTGAATATTGGTCAGGCTTTGGAAGGACAAATATTCACAGCTGTAACTGAGGCAGCCCTCTTATTGGCCACGAGCTGGTTGCTGCAGGGACTATTCTGTTTGTAAACATCAATCAGCTTTCACACTGACTAAGGCTGAGGCTTGATGTTTTATCCATCAGCTGCCTTCTTTGCAGGATCCATTCACATCATAAAGAAAAAAGTGTGAGTAAATTTTACCCAAGAGGCTACCTCAACAGCTCAAGAGCAATGTTGTATTAAAATCACAGCACGCAGAAAACAAATTTTCACTTATCTTCAAACTTTTAAAGGAAGGGCAAATTCAGTGTATCTATAACATGTTTTAAATAAATAAAATTATAAACCTAATGTCACTTAGCTGCCTATGTGCTGTGGAACCTTGGGTCAAAATTCCACTGACACAAGAAATTATTTTTCCAGGTATTGAACACTTTGAAGAGGCTAGTACCTAGAAACATGTACTGAAAGAGGACTAAGTAAGACAATTTTAAAAGACTATCTGCCACTTACAAGTCTGTTGATTTTCATTAACACCAGACTGTAGGGGGTCTAGTTGAAAATGATGAAGACTGATACAAGTAAATACAATCTGTTCCCTTTAGAAATATCAACATCCATCAGAGTCTCTGACACACAAAATAAGATAGAACCCCCAAGGGTGGGTCTCAGAAGTTACAAACATTTCTTGGTGCCACAAGAAGAACAAAAGAAGTCTTGTTGTTCGTAGATGGAGAACAATGACACTTCAAGTGACAAAGGAAGTAATTAACATGCTCAAATGAGAGATAAAGATTGGATTAAAGTGTTTGATATATAAATGTCAGGTTAGGTATGCAGACTTCCTATCAAGATGGCAATGAACACAGATGTGGCTCACCTCTTTACATAACCACAACAAAATAACAACTAAAATATAGAACAACTATCACTCAGAACCAACAAAGTTGAATGGAAGCTTGACAATATAGCATTAAAGAAACCACATTTATCCAGACTGGTAGAAGGGGCAAAGATGTGGAACAAGCTGGTCTCGCATCAAGCATGTGTGGAGGACAAAAATTTGGGAGGGATATCTCCGGAGCAGAGTTCCAGCCCCACACCAGGTCCCCCAGCCCTGGGTTCCAGTGCCAGGAAGATAAGTCCCTACAACTTCTGGCTGCAAAAATCAGCCAGGATGGAGTCAGTGGAAGAAACTACTGGATCCCCAAAAAGTTTCTCTTAAAGAACCCACACATGGACTCACCTACTCTGACTCACTTCCTCTGGGCTTCAGAGATGAAGGGGTGGCTTGAGAGGCACCAGTGGCATGCAGGGGGAGGATGAGGTGTCTGGCATCAAGGCAAACAGAGGCCATTGTCCCTTTTCTGGGCCCTCTTGCCAGAGCCTTCAGACTGATGCTTAAGATTCTATCAACCTGGCTAACACTGCTTGACCTGCCTTGGAAATCCCCAGAGACTCTGCCCCACCCAACTTACAAGCCTACCCAAGCTGCTTTTCCATATGAATGGCTGGTCTTGTCTCAGGCTTCACAGCTTCCTAAATCCTGTCAAATAAGAGCAACTGACCTCAGTGAGCCCCAGGTCTATAACTAGCAGCCTAGATTCACAGTTTGGCTTCACCTGGAAATCTCCAAACTCAATCCAAGTAGCAGCCATCTCAGATTGCTTTATAGCTCAGAAAGGGTGGCCCTGGGCAAAACACAGATGGGGGATGATCTTGGCCTGCACTATTCAGGAAACCCCAGGGCCTGTGCACCCAGTGGACAGCTACACACCAGCTGCAGAAGCACCACAACCCTGCCGCTACATAGCAGATCCTCCACAGAGGGCAGAGGTTGGTGGTAAGTGATCACAGCCCATCCTTGCATCTGACTGGTCTGTGTAAATCCCTCCCATTGATCTGACAATAGCAACCAAAGCTCAACTACAAGAGGAGGGTGTACTCAGACCACATGAAAGGCACACCTTGAGTACCAAGCTTGAGTTATAGTGGAGGCTGTGCCACTGGACCCTACAGGACACCTACTACATTAGGCCACACTACCCAGACACAGAGTCAAAGCAGTTCTATTTAATACATAAAAACAAACACTGGGATGCTGCCAAAATGAGGAGACAAACAAACATGGCCCAAATGAAAGAACAGATCAAAACTCCAGAAAAAGAGCTAAACAAAATGGAGATAAGCAATCTGTGAGATGCAGAGTTCAAAACACTATTTATAAGGATATGCAAGGAACTTACTGAGGACCTCAGCAGCATGAAAAAATCCATTCAGAAACAAAGCATAAACTAAATGAAGTAAAGAATAATTTATAGGCAAACAACAACAGAATGGATGAATAGAGTAGAGTGGAAGCTGAGAATCAAATCAATGATATGGAACATAAGGAAGAAAAAAACAACCAATCAGAACAACAAGAAAAAGAAAGACTACAAAAAAATGAGGACAGTAAAAGCAGACCGTGGGATAACTTTAAGCAATCCAACATTTGCTTCATAGGGGTGCCAGAAGGACAAGAGAAAGAGCAAGAAATTGTAAACCTATTTGAGAAAATAATGAAAGAAAACTTTTCTAAGTTGGTGAAGGAAATAGGCATGCAAATGAAAGAAGCACAGAGAGTTCCAAACAAGATGGATGCAAAGAGGCCCACCCCAAGGCACATCTTAATTAAAATGCCAAAGGTTAAAGAAAAAGAGATGGAAAGGTGGGTGTGGGAGAATCAGTGAGATGTAAGGGGATTAAAAAGTATAAGTATGTAGTTACAGAATAGCCATGGGAATATAAGTACAATATTGTAAAGGGAGTAGCCAAAGAACATATATGAATGACCTGTGGACATGAACAAAGATGGGGGGTATTGCCTGAGGGAGTCAGGGGGTGCTGGGTAGAGAGGAGCAAAGCGGGAAAAATCAGGATAATTGTAATAACATAATCAATAAAATTTAATTAAGAAAAAAGAAATTATGTGCATAATCTTGACTCAGCATTTTTATGTCTAGGAATGCATTCAAAGGGAAAAATTAAAATATGTGCAAAGATTAATCTATAAGTTTATTCATCATGGACACAACCAAAACACCCATCACTGATAAACAGATAAATAAAATATATCCAGACTTTTGGCCAAGATGGAGGCATAGGTAGAAACACTGTGCCTCCTCATACAACCAAAATAAGGACAAAAATTTAGAAACAAAATAACAACCAGAACTGACAAAAACTGAACTGTATGAAAGTTGAACAACCAAGGAGTTAAAATAGACATATTCATCCAGACCAGTAGGAAGGGTGGAGTCTGGCAGCCTGGCATAGAGGGGTCGAGGCACAAAAAGTGGTGCACTGAGTGAGTAAGGCATCCTGGGTGCCCAAGACCTCAGTGGGTAGGCCCTGGACACTGGATGGCAATAGGCAGACCCAGCAAGGTGGCGATTGTGAAGCAAGGCACTGTGTGCAAGGTGGCTGGCTGACTGGGCAGCCCCACATGCACGTGCAGATAAACCAGGCAAAATTGGGGAGCAAGACAGATGGAGGAACCCAGGGTCCCAGTGCAGGGAAATAGAGCTTCAGGGCACTGATTGAAAACACCTGTGTGTGATAGGTGAGGTGCTGGGAGAGACTACCAGCCTCACAGGAGAGTTTGTAGGAGAGACCCATGGGGTCCTAGTGCATGCACAAGCCCACCCGCACAGGAATTAGCACCTCAAAGGCCCAGTTTGCTTGGGTGAAGTGGTGGAAGGGACTGAAATCCGACAGAGAGTAGAGCAAGTGCCACTGTTCCCTCTCAGACCCTGCCCCCACATACAGCATCACAACCCAGCAACTGGGTTGCCCCATCCTGGTGAACACCTAAGGGTCTGCCCTTCATATGTAACAGGCGCAACAAGACAAAAAAAAAAAAATGGCCCAAATAGAAGAACAGATCCAAGCTCCACAGCAAATGCAACTAAGCAACCAAGAGATAGCCAACCTATCAGGTGCACAGTTCAAAGCACTGGTAATTAGGATGCTCACAGAATTGGTTGAATTTGGTCACAAATTAGATGAAAAAATGAAGGCTATGCTAAGTGAAATGAAGGAAAATGCACAGGGAACCAACAGTGATGGGAAGAAAACTTGGTCTCAAATCAATGGAGTGGACCAGAAGGAAGAAAGAAACAATCAAACAGAAAAGAATGAAGAAATAAGAATTCCAAAAAAATGAGGAGAGGCTTAGGAATGTCCAGTACATCTTTAAACATTCCAACATCTGAATTATAGGGTTACCAGAAGGGGAAGAGGAAAAACAACAAGTGGAAAAGTTATTCAAACAAATAATAAAGTAGAACTTCCCCAATCTGGCAAAGGAAATAGACTTCCAGGAAGTCCAGGAAACTCAGAGAGTCCCAAAACAGTTGGACCCAAGTAGGAGCACAGCAAGGCACATCATAATTACCTTAGCCAAGATTAAAATGAAGGAGAGAATCCTAGAAGCAGCAACAGAAAAGGAGAGAGTTACCTACAAAGGAGTTCCCATCAGACTGTCACTGATTTCTCAAAAGAGACCAATCAGGCAAAAAGGGGCTGGAAAGAAGTATTCCAAGTCTGAAAGGCAAGGACCTACATCCAAGATTGCTCTATGTAGCAAAGCTTTCATTTAGAATGGAAGGGCAGATAAAGTACTTCCCAGATAAGGTCAAGTTAAAGGAGTTCATCATCACCAAGCCTTTATTTTATGAAATGTTAAAGGGTACAAAAAGAAACTAAGCAGTCTACTAGAACAGGAACAGAACCACAGAAATGGAGATCACATGGAGGGTTAGCAACAGGGGAGTGGGAGGAAGACAGAGGGGGAAAAAGTACAGAGAATAAGTAGCATAGATGGTAGGTAGAAAATAGACAGGGGAAGGGCAAGAATAGTATGAGAAATGTAGAAGCTAAAGAACTTATGGCACATGGACATGAACTAAAGGGGGGAATGTGGGTGGGAGAGGTCGTGCAGGGTGGAGGGGAATGAAGGGGGGGATGGGACAACTGTAATAGCATAATCAATAAAATATATTTAAAAAAATTATATCCAGCCTATGGGGCATTTGGCAATAGAGAGGAATAGTGTACTTGATAGTGCTACATTATTCTGAACATAAGAACATTATGCTAACTGAAAGAAGCCAGTTCTGAAATACAACATATTGTATGATCCCATTGATATGTAGTGTCCTAAAGAAGCAAATGTATGGAGACAGAAAGTAGGTGATTAGTGGTTGCCTGGGACTGAGAATGCTGGGAGATGACTATAATGGTACAGGTTTGTTTTTAGAGTGGTAAAATGTTCTAAAATTAGATTGTGGTGATGGTTAGTACAACTCTGAATATTCTAAAAACAATTGAATTGTATAATTTAAGTGAGTGATTTGTATGTCACATAAATTATATCTCAATAAAGCTTTAAAAGAGATTATCCACCAGTGTTGTTTAACTTAAAAAACATTAAGAAATCACAAATGACCAACAAGAGGGTTTGGTGAAAAATTATTCTGAGTTTTTAAGATATTCTACTTTATAGCCACTAAAAATGGGTCCAATAAACAGAGTACACACTATGATTCCAATTATATAAAGTATATATCTGTGTATATAGAAGCTTTAGGAAAGGTCTAAAAATATGTCAATTTATATATTACAGTGATCATGTATGATCCTGTGGGATTATGAATGATTTTTTTCTATAATGATTTAATATAATAACCATTACTTTTGTGACAATAATCACATGTAACGTTTTCCTGAGTACCGATGGTATACCAGGCAGGACCAGGTCTAAGTGTTTGACTGGATGTAACACATTTAATCCCATGCTGCCCCCAGGAACACCTAGACCCTTGTGCTGCCCACATACTGCAGCATTCACTCTCATCTTCCTCATCTTCTCACCTGTCCTGGCTTATGAATGTGAGGGTTATTTTTAAAGATTATTACAAATCAGTAAAAAAGAGGAAAGGAAGAGGAGGGAATTGTATGTGTGTAGAAAGGCGATGCAGATCCTGTGACTCAAAGTGCAGGTTGGAGATCCCTTGCTCCCTCTTCCATGTTGGGTCTTCATTTGCCTGCTCTGATCCACAGTTCTCCCTCTGCTCCCTCTCTCTGCCCAGAAGACAGGCAGGAGATTATGTTGGCGGGTACCCATCCCTGCTGCTTCCTGATTCTAGACTTCTTCTCTGGCAGACTGCTTTCTCCAGGTTTCCAGTCACTGCTATGATTCCTGGTCTCACATGACTCAGTTGTGCCCTTTGTCTCCTTCAGGTCATAAGTGGTAACAGCTTTCCTAGCTGCTAACCTCTAGGTAGCTCCCCAGCCCTGTGTCCCCTTTGCTCCACCCAAACCTCTGGAGTAGTTTCTTTGCTAATTCTCTTCATTTGGACTATCAGAGCTGAGTCTTATTTTCTACCAGGATCCTGATTGATTGACACTCTTCTCTAAGCCCAAGCAAGACACTTAACAAACTTCAAGGGGTAAGGATGACCTACTCAGTGTCAGAGTCCAGATTTCCATCTGTAGCAAGAATACATCCTAGGAACCTTCCATGTATCTTCAACCAAGAAATGATCATTGCCAAGCACAGCTGAAGTTATAAAATCTATTTTCATAAACCTGACATGAATTCTACCAGGAACTCATTTGTAATTTTGACCACATGCCTGACCTTCATGCCTTGTCTGAAGCCAACTCTAGAGCAGCCTGGGGAAAGCTTTCTCCACCCTGCTCTCCATTCAAACCACAGTGGAGACCATGCTCCACCGCAGCACTGAGCTGTGGGGCCTGTCCTGAGAGTGAAAGGGGCCAAGCTGTCATCTTGTGGCCTATGGGGACAATCAGGTGCCCTGAGCACAGTCCAGATTCCCTTCTAGAACATGTCTGTCATCACATGTTGGCTGGCATGTAACAAAGTCTTCCCACTAAGCCATGACACTGGATACAGGAAGTACACTGCAGGCAAAGGTCAGCAACAAGAAGGCCAGCCAGGCCCATGTTGTCAGCCTCCTTGTCCTCTTTAGATCTGAGGAACTGAACACTAAGCTTTACACTGTGCCTGGTGGAGGCTATACCCACAGCTGTCACTAAATTTATCGGGAAGACCAGAGCAGACATCTAGGCAGGCAACCTGAACTCAGATGCAACCTACAAGTATCAGTCGCCTCCTAACTCCCTCTAGAGTCTACATAGAATAATAAGACTTCAAAAGTAAGAATTCCTCACCAGAACAGGAAATTAGATACTTGCCTTTCAAAAGAAACTGCTAGAGTGTTAGGAAATCTGGACTAGCTCCTAGTATAGCTTCATTGTTTAATTGCTTTTGTCAAAAACTTAGAAGTTGCTAGTTTCTGTTTTTTCTTTATTTTTCACATCTAGTCCACCAAAAAATACTGTCAGTGCATGTCCAACAGACATCTCACATATACGCCCTTCTCTGTATGTCTATTCCTACAGCTGTGGTCCAAACCACCAGCCTCTCTCAGCTGACATTCTTCTTATACTCCGGCATACCTACCTTGTCTATTTTCCACAAAGGAACTAAAAGATCTTCAGAAATGCTACTCAGTTCACATGACTTTCCTGCTTGAACCCTTCAATAGTTCCCCAGTGTACTGAGAATAAAATATAAGCTCTTCATTGTGGCCTGGAAGAGTCTCTTGACCTCAATACTCCTTCCTGGATCATGACATTCCAGCCACATGACTTTCTTTTTCCTGTTGTAGAATCTGCCAAGCTTGTTCCAGCCTCAGGAACTTTGCACTTGTTTTTCCCTGCTTAAAATGCTTTTTGCCCACAGATTCCCTCTCATCAATACTGTCTCAGCTCAAATGTTTTCCCTTGACAAAGAAGTTCTTTGACCAAGCACTTTTTTAAATGGGTCTTATCACATTCTACCCCTTGCCATTTTTTATCTTTATGGCATTAAAGGAAATGATATGTTTCTTTTTTGGCTTAGTTATCTTTTCAAATACAGCATGAACTCCATGAGAACAAAGAATTTATTAAATTATATTATTTCCTTGCAAATAGTCCTGGCATACAGTAAATACTCAATAAATATTTACCAAATGAACAAAGCTTTGAATAATAATGAGTACTTGTGAGTCCATAAGCAAGTTAGTTCATATTAATAAGCCTCAGTTTTCTCTTTTAGAAGAGATACAAATAAGTGCCCACTATTTTAAGAGTTATAAGTTTTATATTATAGTTATTTATATAAGTGTATATTTTTATAACTAAGCCATAACTCTAATATAGTCTAAGAAATAATAAACACTGAGAACAACTGAAGTCATAGAATTTTTTGTTTATTAAGTTGCAATGATAATTCCTTGAAGGACATGTTCCGTGATATCCTTAGGCTTCTAAAGCAGCTGACAAGTAAAGGGCATCAAGCTTGGGGGCAGGGGTTGTGAAGAAGATTACAGTACCACACAACAGTTCAACTTCATGGTTTGGCCTGGGGCTGGAATATTTAAATTCTGTCTTCAAGTGTTACTTAATATTCTGGGTAGTTGTGTTGACTTTGGTTATGACCTGTGTAACAAACACATTATATGCTAATCTTCTTCAAACGTCAGGGTTCTCAGGGAACTCAGCTCAAGAGTCAGTGAAGGGACATTTTATCAAGTCCCATTTATCTCTGCCATAACTTATACTGGGACATATACTTCATTTTCCTTTTCATGGTACATTTATGAAGTCCTAGAGGGCCCAGGGAGGTCAGCTTAAAACCCATTAGTTCTTCTTGACATCACCGTCTACACTCCTATGAAATTCTTTTCCAAGTCCAATTGAGTTTACCTCCTGAAGTTTTCTGAAATTGTTCCACTTCTTCATTATCAATCACCTCTCTGGACTAAGCCATCCACTTTCTTATTGGGATCCTTTCTGAAGCCTTCTAACTAATAGTCTGTACTCATTATTGAATCTTCATTTCAGCACTGAAGTCAGAATAATCTTTTCAAAACTCAAATCTGACCGTACCACCTCTCTGACACCACCAGACAAGGTGATATTCCCTTGGTAAATATCCTCATGGTTCTTGTAACTTTTCTTCTTTGCAGATACCCTCACTGTAATTTTATATTTATTTACGTTATGACTTAAATATCTATGTTCCTTCTGAGACTGTAAGTTACATGAAGGTCTCAGACAATGTCTGTTTTCACCCACAGTTGTATCCCCAGGTACCTAGCACAGTAACTGGCACATTTTAAGTGCTCATTAAATATTCCTGAATAAATGAGTCTCCACAACCCTTAGTCCTTAATACAATACCTCAATACAATACATGAGAAAAAAATCTTTATTGAAACAAGGGAAGACTGGAACTATCCACAATTCCCAGAAAATATTTCTAGGCCTAATGTCTTCTTTTCTCTTCCAGTTCATATTCTGATATTTTCCACATCATGCACAGGTCTTTTAATCATTCAAAAGACCTACTCTTCATTATTCAGAGATAATTGTCATGAGTATTCTTGTTATAAAATCTCCTTATCCTCTTTTCCAAGAATATTAAATAATAAGTTCAGCTAATGTAACTTTTGCTGTCTATGAAAACAAATTTGCCAAATGCCAATTGTAAATAAAGAGGACTATTTAAGGACACTGACTAGATCCTGGTGTCCTTCTCAGTTCTGACCTGAGGACTAATGCTGCTAGCATCATTCTCTCTTCATTTAGCTTCAGAATACAAAGAAAGCCAGAGGACAAATGGCTATCTCCTTTTTCAATGTATCCTCTAAACTCCCATCCAACTTTCTCAGAGGGATTCTCCCCAGTATTGTTGCCAGAATGATATAGATACAATTTTAAAAGAAATGTCTTTGGAGCCTACACAGGATGGGATCTGTTAGTGAGTGGTGTTTAATATTGGTTAGACTTAGCTTGAACCACACCCAAGGTAGCATCAAAACAAGTTCATCAGCACACTTTCTTCTATAATGATAGAAAATATAGTTACTATTTACTGAGTGTTGTACTCTGTGCCCCGCATTATGTTTAACTCAGTATGTACAAAAATCTTATGAGGAAGATATTATTATAAGGACATTGAGACTCAGAGAATTCAGTGGTTTACCAGTTACTAAACTTTACTGCTGCATATAACAGAACTACCAACACATAAATAAATAAATACATAAATACATAAATACATAAATACATAAATAAATAAATAAATAAATAAATAAATAAGAAGGAAGTATAAGTTTTGGTAAGCATTCCAAAAATTGCAAGTATATTGGCCAGCTTTTGCTAGGTTATGCTGTAGTAACAACCACCCCAAAATATCAGTGGATTACCACAAAATGAAATTATTTCTTGCACATGTTACTTGTTAACCCAGGGTCAGCTAAGGCTCTGCTCCAAATATCTTCTCCACTCTGGGAATCATCCTGGGTTTTGATGGCTACTTAGCAGAGGAAAAAGAAAAATATCAGAACCGTGTGATAGCCCTTACAGCTTCTGCATGGATGTGGCACGTGTCATTTCTCCCCGTGTCCTGTTAACCAGAGCAAGTCACATGGCCAAACTTGACATCATTACAACAGAAAAGTATTCTCCATCCACAAGGTACACAATGACAGCCTCATGGAAATGGGTGGGGATACGAGCCCATTACTGGCAGAGGAGCAAATAGTTAAAATAACATAATCTAACATAACAAATGAAGATGTAAGCTCCTGGGGGTTGTTAGATGTAGTCCACATATCTCACCCATGCTACTTGAAAGTGGATATAAACAAAAGAAAACCCAAACTAACTTAAATGAAAAAGGGGATTTTATTGCCTTGGATTAATGAAAAGTTCATGGAGCTACAGCTATAACTTCATCCAGACACTCAAATGATGTCACTAGGATCCAATCCACTCTCTGTCTCTCTCTCTCCATCAATGCTGTTTTTTAGGCTTGCTTCATTGTTAAGTAAGATGGTTTCTGACAGCACATCACTTTATAGCTTTATAACTCCAAACCACCACTACCAACAACAAAATACCTCTCTTTTGATAGATGCTAAATAATTTTGCAAGATTGCCCTAACTGGACCAATTGGGTATCTAAGCCACTTCTAAATCAATCATTATAATCACAGGGTTCAGTGTTTTAATTGTCCAGCATTGGGTCACCCCCAGAGCAGGAAGTAAGCTTTCCTGAACCCTGTGCATGGAAAAAAATATTGAGTCCTTTTAACTAAAATGATGGCAATAAAAAAAAAAGTCCCTGATGAGTTTCAATATTAACAGATTTCAAAGCACTCACAGTAACTTGCATAATCATTCAGATTTGAGAGTCTGGCATTTTTATAATATTTACTAAGGCTACCACCTATAACAATTTTTTCTCTTACATTAGAAATCAAACTTGTTTTCATTACAAATAATAAATAATAAGATGAAGTGAAATATTAACTTAACATCTACTGACTGAAACAGAGGGAACACCAAATAAAACAAATTTAGAGTTGAAACAGAACCTAACTTATTTACTAAGGCCAGACCCAAAATATTGGGATGCAAACTAAATACTCAAAGTTCATTCACATGCCATACAATTGCTACATACTAATTTAGGTGGTTTTAATTAGGGAAATCTGTGTTGTGAATTGATGGTAAATTTTAAGTAAAACAGTAGTCCACAAGTTTAAAATTTCAACCTGAGAGACAGAATAAAATATATGGTATATCTATTTCATAAGTTGAATAATCATAATTCCTTGTATTACTTAAGGCAATGCTAGCTGATGTGAAAAACACACCCCAAATTTCAGTGGCTTCACACATTAGAGGCTTTTTTTTCACTCAAATGGACAAGCAGCTTTTCTCCTGTGTGGTTCAGTCTCTCTGACCTCATCCACCTCTCATCCTGTGGCTATCCGTTCTCTAGGGCACAGTTTTTGACCTTGGCACAATTTAATTAGAGAATTCTTTGTTATGCATTGTAAGATATTTAGCAGCATCCCTGGCTTTTACCTGCTAGATTCCTGTAACTCCTTGACCCAAGTTGTGACAACCAAAAATGTCCTCAGTTTTTGCCAAATTTCTACCAGGAAGGCAAAAATGTCCTTGGAATCACCTGGCAATCTTTTTGTTAAGATTACCAGGTAATTCCAATGTATAATGAGAGATGAGAATGTTCTCATCACGAACTATGCCCTGGAGGTCCTGGAGAAAATGGTCACTTATTAACAGTGTTGGCTTTGGAGTATCATACATCACATCCACTCACCTGATGTGGGCAAGAACTAGTCACATGTATACCCCCCCACCTCCTCGACCCCCATGCAGGGAACGAAAAGTGCTGGGAAATACAGCCCCTATCTGGGTAGCCACTTCCCAGCAACAACTCTATGTGGAAGTGGAGAAACAACTGTGACATCTTTGCCTCATCTCTTAGTTTTCTCTTTTTGATGGAAGATTCCATCCTCTACATGATTATACCTCCATCAAAGGCTGATCTAGTCAGAGTACTTCCTAGATGATGTCCTTAACTGACCTAGCAGGGTAAATCATCCTCTACCTTCTAGTATTGGAGCTGCTGAGGAAAGAGCCAGGCAAGCAATAAGAGTACTTTCTATGTACCAGGCACCATTCTAAGTGTTTTACATTTATTAACTCATTTCACCCTTGCAACAATCTATAATATAGGTGCTATTAATTATGCTCATTTTATAGGTGAAGAATTTGCCATCTAAAGTCAAGGGGCACAGGTGAAAACCACACCAAGATTCTGAAACTACTCAAGTTCATGCTCTTGACCATCAGACTACATAGTTCTTTTTAGTGAAAGCCCACCTTCAGCAGATGAAAGTGAAGCCACAATAGAGAGCAGCATAGGCAGAGAGAGCATAACCCCAAGTCCAGCTCTGCTCCTGCATTCCTGTCTTCACATGGTGTATTTATGTGTGCCAATAGATTCTTCTTTCTCCCTTAAGTTAGTTTGAATGATCTTTCTGTTACTCACAACTAGAGTCCTGACTGGTAAATCACACGATAGCATTAGCCCACACGTGCTCTCCTGTTTTTGGATATTAAACAGTCTAGGATCATACTAAGGACAAAAAGTAAGATTGGGTGCCCTTCTTTCTATAGCCAAGTGTATTGATGTTAGTCTCTCAGTCACTGGCACTAATGTATTCTTAGGGGGGATGGAATTTATTAGGGAACTTGAAACCAACCAACACTAACTGGTGTGGGCCTGACTTGGGCTTCAGTGATTGCTCTGCATGGATGCTGAGGCTAAGTCTACACCTTGCAACAACCATTTCTGGAATTTTTAAATCCTAAACCGTTTTTGGATGCCTAAGTGTTTTCTTAGTGCCTTATGCCCTGTTGGGGTTTTCTCTCACCATTCTCACCATGTATGACCGTAGCCTTCAGCTACAATGGAGTTAGTTCTACCACCATTTGGCTTACTTGAGGAAGACTGCAGACTGTTATCTGAAGGACACTGACCTTTCCTGGATTTTTTTATTTTTGTCCATTATCAAATGTGCATGATGCCAACGACTTGCTCAGCTTGTAGTCATGCCTCATTAATATCCATAAAAGACTATTTCCTACTTTTTGTCTCACTTAACTTCCTTACAGAGTTGGTTCTAGTGACCACACATCTTCTCAGCCTACTGACCACATCTATTTCTAAACTTTGACACCCCCACGAGTAAACTACTCACTAAGGTTAACCATCTGTTGTGAACCATGGTCACCAAAAATTCCATTCAACAAATATTTCCTGTATCACGACTACTATACAAAGTGCTGGGGGTACCAAGATGAATAAGATTTATCTTGTCACATGATAACAAGATATATCACACTTTTTGCTTCATACCACCACCAACTCTTATAAGAACCAATAATATGCCTTTCCTTGGCTAGTGCTGGTAATTACAAATACAAGCAAGATAAACAACAGCCCCTGCTTTCATGAGGCTTAAAGTTTAGAGAGAAATAGATTACAAATAAGTAAACAAATACAAAAGGAAACTAATTTCAGAGACTGAGACAAGAACCAGGAAAGGCAATAAAGGAAACATTGGAATAGGGAGCAAGGGGAAGGATCTACTTGGAGACAATGGCCAAACTTCTCTTAGTATGTTTCCCTGTCTTGTACTGATCTTGCTTTATAGTATCTAGTAATCTTCCTATGCCAGCCAGTCCTGGTCTAAATGAAGCTTTCTATGTGTTTTTCATAGCCAACATAATGTATTTTAAAAAGTAATTCAAACCCTGACTGGGTAGCCCAATTGGCTGGAACATTGTCCCATACACCAAAAAGGCTGCAGGTTTGAATTCTGGTCAGGGTGCAAGCCCAGACTGCAAGTTCAGTCCCCAGATAGGACCCATACAGGAGGCAACCAATCAATGTTTCTCTCTCACATTAATGTTTCCTTCTCTCCCTCTCTCTCTCCCTTTCTCTCTCTCTATAATCAATTTTTTAAAAAGTAATTCCAGTGGGACTTGGTTCTCCAGTTTGTTCCAGGCCCCACCTCTCCCTACAGCTTCTACTCAGCCTTGATTACACACTCTGGAATTTGTTTTCTTATCCCTTACCAGTATTTTGAATTTGTAGCTCTTGAATGAATCTTTAAAATACTTGAGACAACAGACTATCTCCCTCCACTGCAGCCTCCATAATCTGATAAATTTTCATGTAAATTGGTTAACATTCCTCCTCTTCTAAAATGTTAAACTAGAAATTAAGCTAAAAATTAATGTGTATGTAAGTGGGTTTGTGCTCTTGAGTGTGTACTAAATAAAGCATATTGTTGGCCGCTTTCATGAATTGAAGTTTGCCAGCCCTTCAAGTAATAGCTCTTGCCTTAATAAAGACCTCAGCCAGTCACTTAAGAAGCCTAATGGAGATGTAAGAATGGAGACAGAGAGGTGGATCCGCAGAAACATCTCTCATCTTTGAAACATTCATACAGAAAATATAGAATTTATGTTACATTTAGAAGATCAACAGTGCTAACATGTATTGGGCAATATTTACTAGCCATGAAGTGATGAAAGTCTACTTAGGAAGCTTGTAAGTAACTAAGCAGACACATAAGACATTGTAGACATGCTAGAAGATTAGGTCACTAAGCATCAAAGTTTGTACAAAATAATACCTAGACGGAGCATTCAGAGTAACTACAGCTGAGTCCTCACTTTATAAAACCTTGAAATTACAAGTCAAGTAAATTAGGTGAGTGGTTCCTTTACAAATGATTTCTTCCAGGGCCACGGAGGGACTGACCATGTATTCATTCACATAGCAAGTTCTCTGCATCCCTTCAAAGTATGTTTCTATAGGATTTATCTCATGCTTTTTTCTAAAAATATGTACAAATAGTCTACAATAATATATAAAACAGTCAAATGATGTAAAATAAAGGACTTCTTTCCTGTCAAATCGGAGATAAACTGGCTAGATTGCAATAACAGTTTTCTATTCAGCTAATATTTGTTTCCTAAGTCCATTTCCACCTATGTAAAGAGTGGAAAAAATTTTGCCTACTTCAAAGGGTGGATGTGGGATTAAAGTATACAATACCCATGAAGTATGTAGTACTATTACTAATAGATATTTTAAAAATATTTTTCTTTTTTTGTGTGTCTTTTTAAAGTATATTTTATTAATAATGATGTTACAGTTGTCCCAATATTTTCCCCTTTGCCCCCTCTGCTGGTGCCCCATTCCCTCTAGCAATCCTTCCACCTTAGTTCATATTCATGGGTTGTGCATGTGAATTCTTTGGTTTCTCCCTTTCCTACACTATTCTTAACACCCCCTTGACTATTTTGTTCCTCCCAATTATGCTTCTTGATTCATGTACCACTTATCCCTTTCTCCCTCTCCCTGCTCCCAGCTGATAACCCTCCAAATGATTCCCTTACCTATTCATTAGGTATACCATTCCATTCCTGCTCTGGTTGTATGCTTAGTTTGTTTTTCTTTTTGTTTTTCTTTTATAGATTCACTTGTTGATAGTTGTGAGTTTGTTGTCAGTTTAATGTTCATAGTTTTGATCTCCTTTTTCTTAAGTAAGTCCCTTTAACATTTCAGGTAGTAATGGCTTGGTAATGATGAATTCCTTTAGCTTTACCATGTCTTGGAAGCACTTTATCTCTCCTTCCATTCTAAATGATTGCTTTGCTGGATAGAATAATCCAGCTGTGTTGATGGAGTCTCAACTACGGCAGCAGCCTGCCAGCTCCAAGGATCTGCAGGGAGATCCTTTGGATGCAAATCTTTGTTTTCATGACTTGGAATACTTTCCAGCCTCTTCTTGCCTGCAAGGTTTCCTTTGAGAAAGCAGCTGATGGTCCTATGGGAACTCCTTTGTAGGTAATTCTCTGCTTTTCTCTTGCAGCTTGTAAGACGGTATACCTCTTTATCTTTAACCCTTGGCATTTTAATTATGATGTGTCTTGGAGTGGTCCCCTATGAGTCCAACTTGATTGTGACTCTGTTCTTCCTGAACTTGTATGTCTATTTCCTTCACCAAATTAGAGAAGCTTTCTTTCATTATTTTTTTCAAATAGATTTCCAATGTCTTGCTCTTTCTCTCCTTCCTCTGGCTCCCCTATGATGGGAATGTTGGACATCTTGAGGCTGTCCCAGAGGCTGCTTATACTATCCTCATTTTTTTGAATTCTTTTTTCTTTTTGTTGTTCTAATTAGTTGTTTTCTGCTTCCTTATGTTCCAAATCGTTGATCTGATTCTCAGCTTCATCCATTCTAGTATTTCCCTGTAAATTATTCTTTATTTTAATTAGTGTATCCTACATTTCTGCTTGGATCTTTTCTATGCTTCTGAGATTCTCACTAAGTTACTTGCATATCCTCATAAGTAGTGTTTTGAATTCTGTATCTCATAGATTGCTTATCTCCATTTTGTTTAGCTCTTTTTCTGGAGTTTTGATCTGTTCTTTCATTTGGGCCATGTTTGTTTGTCTCCTCATTTTGGCAGCATCCCAGTGTTTGTTTTTATGTATTAAATAGAGCTGCTTTGACTCTGTGTCTGGGTAGTGTGGCCTAATGCAGTAGGTGTCCTATAGGGTCCAGTGGCACAGCTTCTACTATCACCCAAGCTTGGTACTCAAGGTGTGCCTTTCATGTGGGCTGAGTACATCCTCCTCTTGCTGAGCCTTAGTTGCTATTGTCAGATCAATGGGAGGGACTTACACAGGCCAGTCAGATGCAAGGGATTGGTTGTGACAACTTGCCACCAACCTCTGCCCTCTGTGGAGGATCAGCTGTGCAGCAGCAGGGTTGTGGTGCTTCTGCAGCTGTCTGTAGCTGTCCACTGGGTGCACAGGCCCTGGGGTTTCCTGAATAGTGCAGGCCAAGATCAGCCCCCATCTGTGTTTTGCCCGGGGCCACCCTTACTGGGCTATAAAGCAATCTGAGAGGGCTGCTGCTTGTGCTGGGCTTACAGATTCCCAGGTGAAGCCAAGCTGTGAAGCTAATCTGGCTGCTGCTAGTGCCCAGCCTTGAGCTCATTGAGACCAGCTGTTGTTTGATAGGATTTAGAAAGTTGTGAAGCATGAATCAAGACCAGTCATTTATATGGAAAAGCAGCTTGGATGGGGTAGAAACTTTGGGGATCTCTAAGATGGGTCAAATAGTGTTAGCTGTGTTGATGGAGTCTCAACTACGGCAGCAGCCTGCCAGCTCCAAGGATCTGCAGGGAGAGAGCTCAGAAAAGGGATAATGGCCTCTGCTCACCTTAATGACAGACATTTCAGCCTCTCCCAGTATGCCTCTGTTACCCCTCAAGTTGCCACCCCAGTGATGGAGCTCATAAGGAGTTGGTCCAAGTAGGTAAATCTGTGTGTGGGTTCTTTAAAAGGAACTGTTTGGGGCTCCAGAAGTTTCTCCAACTGACTCAATCCCCATTTGTTTTTGCAGCCAGAAGTTGTGGGGACTTATCTTCCTTGCATTGGAACCTTGGGCTGGGGGTTCTGGTGTGGGGCTGAGCCTTGTTTGCTCCTGAGATATCCAACCCGAATTTTTATTCACCACACATGGGTGAGAGACCAATCTGTTCTGCATCTGTGCCCCTCCTACCTGTCTTGATGGATGTGGTTTCTTTAATTCCACAGATGTCTGACTTTCATTCAACTTCATTTCTGATGGTTCTAAGTGATAGTCGTTCTATATTTTAGCTGTAATTTTGATGTGGTTGTGTGAAAAGGAGAATCACACCTTCCTATGCTTCCATCTTCTATTTTTATTTTTCAATTATAGTTGATTTACAGTTTGTTAGTTTCAGCAGTATAGCATAGTTGTCATTTATACAACTTACAAAGTGATTCTCCCAGTAAGTCTAGTACACACCTGACATGACACATAGTTATAGTTTACTATATTCCCTACATGTACTTCACATCCTCGAACTTTTTTATAACTGGCGACTGGTATTTCTTAATACCTTCACCTTGTTCACCCAGACCTGCAAACTCCCTCTCATCTGAAAACCCTCAGTTTTTATTTTTATCTGTGAGTTTGTTTCTGTTTTGCTTGTTCCTTTATTTGTTCTTTAGATTCCACATGCAAGTGAAATAATATGGTATTTGTATTTCCACCTACTTACTTCACTTAGAAAAATACCTTCTAGGTCCATCCAAGTTATGGCAAATGGCAAGTTTTCTTTCTTTTTTTTCTCTTTTTTGTGGTCAAGTAATATTCCCTTGTATATATATGTACTACTTTTTTTTTTTACCCATTTGTGTTTCAGTAGATGCTTAAGTTGCTTCCATTTCTTGGCTATTGTAAATAAAGCTGCAATAAACATAGGGATGCCTATACCTTCTCAAATCAGTGTTTCTTCAAATAAATACTGAGAAATGGAATTGTTGGGTCCTTCTTTGTATCTTGTTATAGCCTTTGTTTCTTTAAAGACTATGTTTATGACATAATTATTGTGACCACAGCTTGTTTTACATTTTAATTTCCATTTTTATGAAATATCTTTTTCTATCCACTTACTTGCAGTCTCTATTGATCTTCCAATCTAAAGTGAGTCTCTTATAGGCAACATATGTAAGGCTTTGTTTTCTTACCAATGTAGCCACCCTATGACTTTTTACTGGAGCATTTATTACATTTACATTTAAAGTAATTGTTGAAGAGATTCAAGATGGTGGTGGAGTAGGTGGAAGTTAAATTCACCTCCTCCCAGGACCAAACTGGAATTAAACTAAAATATAGAACAATCAACCTAAATAAACAGCAGCATACTGGCTAAATAGAAGTCTTACTACTAAGGATTTACAAAGAAGCCATATCAAGACTGGTAGGAAGGTTAGAGATGTGAAAAGGGCTGGCCTTGTTCCTGTAGACAGCAGCTGAGAATCCAAAGAAATATCTCAGCTGCAGATGTTTCCCCTGAGAATTACAGGATCTAACCCCAAGTCAGGCTCCCCAGCCCAATGCACCAGAGCTGGGAAGAGGTGCCCACATAACATCTGTCTGTGAAAAGCAGCAAGAATTCTGTCCATCAGGGAGAGATAGTAGTCTACTAGAGACACAGGTGCCTGCTTAAAGGACCAATGCACAGAATCTTATTTCCAGTCATTCAGCCTGGAATCCAGTCAAAGGAGGGTAGGGCAGACTAGAATTGCCTGAAAAGGGTCTGGGGTTTGTGGGTTTGCACAGGGTCTCTGTGCTAAGTCCCTCTCCCACACCACAGATGCCACCTTTCTTGGATGGAGAACTCCCCTACTTACTGCATTGGCCTGGGGGGATGTAATAGCCCCACCATCTAGATGCTCTGTCACTACACTCTGTGGATCTCATCCCTTGTGGAGGAGTAACTGCCTGGGCCTGGGGTACAGAGGTCTGGGCAGACTCAGAGGAGGGTGGGTCAGTGACTAAGTTGTGTGGCACTCGGGAAGGGGCTATTTCCCCCCACCTTCTTGTAAGGCTGACCAACACCTTTTCTTCACAGAAGAGCCACTAGACCCAACCTCTAGACTCCCACCTGTCCCTCTCTCCTGAATCATGGTGACCCCACCTAGCCAAACTCGGGATCTCTAGAAGGTCATGACAGAATCAGGGATAGACTGAGTTGTGTGACTACAAGACTAGGGCCATTTTCCCTCACATTACTGACTGGTCCAGAGCTCTCCCTTTATATGGCTAAATCTTGGTCTGTTTGGGCCTGATAAACTCTGCTGGCCTCACCCTCACAATTTCCCTGAGACCCCACCATACCACAAAGGTCAGTGGACATCCAGTGGGTGGCAATTAATATTGGCATTCCCTGAGACTTTTGCTGAGTCACCTCACCTATTACTGAAACTGAATTTGAACTTGTATCAGTCTGGTGAATGCCACTCACCCCTACCTGGTGACTACTGAGAACCAACCTTATGCAATTGGAGTACAGCCAGAGGCTTTTTCTGTGACTGAGCCTAATAGGTAGCTGGAAGGCAGAGGCAGGAAGAAGAGGACCTTGGGGTACCCTGAACCTTTTCCCCAGGACTCCACGCTGGCGGGGGCCAACGTTGTTGCCCAATTTGGTCCTTCCCATGCACATCCAAACCCAGCAAAGGGAGCCACAAACTGTGGATAGCCGGTAACCGCAAACAGGTTGCCAAGGCACAGGTAGTATCAGATATTGATCTGTACCAAAGTATCTCCCAAGAGGCCCCAGGACAAATACACACAGTGGATAGCTTCAGACAACATCAGAGCAAGATCTAATTAGTTGTATAACCAAAGGGAAATATCAGCAAGCTCCAGACCCTGCTGAGACAAATTTTGCTTTATGTGGTCAGCGCCTGCATAGCAGCTCATGCACTGTGGTTGAGATTGGTCCTCACAGTCAGCCAGCATGAAAGTTGACTCCAACATGAACAAACCAACAACAATCAAGACTTGATTACAAGAAAGCTCACATAACCCATGCAAGAGACACTGTTGGAGCACCCAGATCTAGTGATCAATAAGATAGCACCACTGGGTCCCAGAGGACACCTACTACATAAGGTCACCCTACAAAAAGTGGGAAACATAGGAAATCTACCTAATACATGTGAACAAACAGAAAGAGGCAGCCAAAATGGGGAAACAAAGAAATGTGTCCAGTATCAAAGAACAGAAGCAATCCAGAAAAAGAGCTCAATGAAATGTAGACAAACAATCTACCAGATATAGAGTTCAAAACAATGGCTATGAAAATGTTCAAAGATCTTAAAGAAAAAATAGATGAAATTAGTAAGAACTTAAATGAGCATAATAAGCATAAAAAGAATATAGAAACCATAAAAAAAGAACTAGCAGAAATGAGGAAGAATACATCTGAAATGAAGGATATACTCGAAGGAATAAACATCATGTTAGATGAAGCAAAGAATCAAATCAGTTTGGAAGACAAGGTAGCAGAAAACACCCAATCAAAAACGCAATTTTTTAAATGAGATTTTTTAAAAAATTAGAATAGTTTAAGGCACTTTTGGGACAACATGAAGCATAACAACATCTACATCATAGGAGTACCAAAAAGGAAAGAGAGAAAGCAAGGGATAGACAACCTATTTCAAAGAATAATGACTGAAAACTTCCCTAACTCAGTGAAGGCAAAAGACACACAAGTCCAGGAAGGGCAGAGTCCAAAACAAGAAGAACCCAAAAAGCCCCACACCAATACATCATAATTAAAATGGCATAGGTTAACTACAAAGAAATATTCTTAAACTGGGCAAGAGAAAGAAGGTGACCAACAAGGAAGCTTCCATAAGACTGTCAGCAGATTTCTGCACAGAAAAATTTCAGGCCAGAAGGGATTGGCATGAAATATTAAAAGTGATGAAAAGCAAGAACCTATAAACAAGACTACTCTACTCAGAAAGGCTATCATTTAAAACTGAAGGAGAATCAGCATTAGAAGAAATGTTAAAGGATTTTCTTGAGGAAGAACTAAAAAAAGGAGCATCATTATAAAGAATAAAATGTCAATAAATAGGGAGTTATCAATGATTACTTTAAATGTAAATGGCCTAAATGCTCCAATAAAAAGGTATAACATAGCTCAATAGATAAGAAAACAAGATCCATATATGAAGGAGGGACCACAAAAAGTAGAATTTATTTATAAAAATTGTGTATTTATTCTTACATGTTTAAACTTTAGTCACCTTCAAAGTACTCTCCATTTGATGCATGCAATACACCTATCATGGCATTTTTTTCTATAACTTAAAACAGTTTTTGAACTCATCAATTTTCACTCCCTTTAGAGTTTCTGCTGTTTTTTGTTTCACCTCCTCTATATATGCAAAATTTTTCCCTTTGAGGACTTTTATCAGCCAGGGGGGAAAAAAAAGTCAGGGTGAGATTGGGTGAATAGGGAGGGTGGGGCACAGAGTCATTCCATTTTTGTCAAAAACTGCTGAATACTCAGTGTGGTGTGGGCAGGTGTGCTTGCAAATCACCCATCATGAAATGGGCAAATATCTTGAAAGAGCCTTCAAAAAAATTCACTGAAGCTGAATTCAGCCTCTCACAACAATGCCAGTTAGTACACTGATACAGATGGGTTCCTGAAAGACTTATCTAGCAAGGGAAGCCTGTATTACAAGGGGCCCGCCCTCTAGAAGATAATTTAGGCTTTTGGGGGGTTCCCCCTCTTATATGTTGTATACAAGAGACACATCTCAGGATAAAAGACACACACAGACCAAAAGAAAAGGGATGGAACAAGATATTTATGAATGGAAATTAAAAAAAGCTGGGAAAGCAATACTTATAGCAGATAAAACAGACTTTAAAACAAAGGCTGTAATAAGAAACAAAGAATGACACCACATAATGATAAAGTGATCAACCCAACAAAAGATTATAACCCTCATTAACATTCATACACCCAACATAGGAACACATAAATATGAAAAGCAAATTGTGGTGAACATAAATGATGAGATCGACAGTACTACAGTCATAGTAGGGGCTTTTAACACCCCATTAAAATCAATGGATAGCTCTTCCAGAAAGAAAATCAACAAATAAAACAGTGACTTTAAATGACACAGTAGGTCAGATGGATTTAATTGATATCTTCAGAGGAAGCAACACAATATACATCTTTTCATGTGCACACAGACATCCTCTAGCCTAGACCACATGTTATGACACAGAACAAGTCTCAATAAATTTAAAAAGATTAAAATTATATCAAGCATCTGCTCTGATCATAATGGCATAAAACTAGAAATCAATCATAGGAAAATAACTTAAAAATACACAAAGACATGACAGGTAAATAACGTGTTACTAGGAGCTCCTATCCTTTGTGACAGCATGGATGGAACTGGGGAGCATTATGTTAAGTGAAATAATTGAGGTGGTGAGGGACAAATACTACATAATCTCACCTTTAACTAGAACATAATCAAGAAAAGAAAAAAGCAAACAAAAATATAACCAGAGACATTGAAATTAGGAACAATCTAACAATACCCAGAGGGGGGGGCACAGTGCGGGGAAGGGCATTCAGGAACTACTATAAAGGACACATGGACAAAACCAAAGGTGGGGTGGAAGCAAGAGAGGGAGGTGGGTTTGGCTGGGGTGTGGGGGAGTAGTGAGGGTAAAATGCAGACAACTGTAATTGAACAATAATAAAACAATTTAAAAAAATAACGTTACTAAACAATGAATAGGCCAACAATGAGATCAAGAAAGAAATCAAAAGATACCTTTAAACAAGTGAAAATGAGACTACAACAACCCAAAACCTAGTGGGCACAGCAAAGCAGTCCTAAGAGGAAAATTAATAGCATTACAGTCAATAGTATTATAGTCCTACCTCAAGAAACAAGCAAACAAAATATCTCAAATAAGCAATCTAAGTTACACTTAAATTTACTAGAAAAAAAAAAACCAACAAAGCCCAAAGTGAATAGAAAGGAAATGATAAAGATCAGAGTAGAAATAAACAAAATACAGAGTAAAACACATAAAATATCAATTAAACCAAGAAATGTTTCTTTAAAAAGATAAAAATGATTGATAAACATTTACCCAGAGTCATCTAGAAAAAAAAGAGGGGACTGAATAAATAAAATCAGAAAAGAAAGAGAAGTACAAATGATACCACAGAAATAAAAGGATTATAAAGAAATATAATGAACAACTATGCTAACAAGTCAGACAATATCAAAGAAATGTGTAAATTATTAGAAACATATTACTTCCCAAAACAGAATCAAGAAAAAACCAGAAAATCTGAACACAGAGATTATGACTAATGAAATTAATTACTATGAAAATTTCCAACAAACACAATCCTGGACTGGGTGGCTTCATAGGTAAATTTTACCAAATATTCAAAGGGGAGCTAACACTTATCCTTCTAAAATCATTCCAATAAAGTCAAGAGGAGGGAAGACTCCTAAACCTTATTTTACAAGGCTAGTATTATCCTAATTTCGAAACCAGATAAAGACACTACAAAGAGCCTTGACTGGGTAGATCACTTGATTAAAGCATTGTACCAATATGACAAAGTTTCAGGTTCAATCCCCAAACAGGGCACATACAAGAATCAACCAATGAATGTATAAATAAGTAAAACAACAAATTGATCTCTCTCTCTCTCTCTCTCTCTCTCTCCTTCCTCTCTCAAATCAATAAATAAAAAAAAATTTAAAGACACTACAAAGAACAATATAGGCCAACATCCATGATAAACATAGGTGCTAAAAAGACCAAGAAAATATTAACAAAACAAATCCAGCAATACAGTAAAAAGAACATATGCATGATTAGGCAAGATTTATTCCTGGGATGCAAGGTTGGTAAATATCCATGAGTCAATTAATGTGGTACATCACATAAACAAAAGGAAGGATAAAAGTTATATGATCATGTCAATAGATACAGAAAAAGTATTTGACAAAATCCAGTATCTACTTATAATAAAGACTGAGCAAGTCGGTAACAGAGGGAACATATCTCAACCTAATAAAGGCCATATATGACACGCCCATAGCTAACAACATAGTCAATGGGCAAAAACTGAACACATTACCCTTAAGATCAGGAACAAAATAAGGATTTCCATGTTCCCTACTCTTATTCAACATAGTACTAGAAGTCCTAGCCACAGCAATCAGACAAGAAGAAATAAAAGGCATCCCAGTTGGAAAGGAAGAAGTAAAACTGTCATTGTTTGCAGATGACATGATACTTATATAGACAACACTAAAAATTCCACAAAAAAACCCTACTGAAACTGATAAATTAAGTAAAGTAGGATATAAAATTAATATTCAAAATCAGTTGCATTTTATATACAAATTACTATAAGAGAGAAATCCCATTTACAATTGCATCTAAATCAAATAAAATACCTAAGAATAATTTTAACCAAGGAGGTAAAAGACCTGTACTCAGAAAATTTTAAGACACTGAAGTAAAAAATTGAAGAAGGGACAAATAAATGGAAGCATATACCATGTTCATGGATAGAAAGAATTAACATTGTTAAAATTTTCATAATGCTCAAAGCTGTTTAAAATTCAGTCCAACTCCTATCAATATATCAATGACATATTTTACATATCTAGAACAAATAATCCAAAAATTTATATGGACACAGCAATCTTGAGAAAAAAGATCAAAGTTGGAGGAATAATGCTACCTGATACCAAGCTATACTACAAAAGCCATAATAATCAAAACAGCATGGTACTGGCATAAAAACAGCATATAGCTCAGTGGAACAGAATAGGAGCCCAGAAATAAAATCACACCCATATGGTCAATTAATATTTGACAATGGAGACAAAAACACACAGTGGGGTGAAGACAGTCAATTTAAAAGTGGTATTAAGACGTTGGAAAGATACATGAAAAATAATAAAACTAGACCACCTACTTAAACCATATAAGAATAAATTCAAAATGGGTTGAAGTCCTAAATGTAAAAAGTGATAACACAGAAAATCTTAGAAGAAAACATAGGCAGTAAAATCTCAGACATATCCCTTAGTATTTTTACTGATAGATCTTGGGCAAGGGAGACAAGAGAAAAAATAAACAAATGAGACTATATCCAACTAAAAAGCTTTTGCACAGCATTAGAAATCATCAACAAAATGAAAAGGCAACACGCTGAATGAAAGAATATATTTTCCAATGAAACATGATTAAAGGATAATATTCAAAATTGATAAAGAACTCATACAATTCCAACCAAAAAACAATTCAATTGCAGTCATACCTCAGTACTTGTCAGCTTCAGATGTCATCGAACCTGGTATTATTTGCCTTTTGCTGAGAAAAAATGTTTCAACTTTCAGCACTTGCTCACCACACATTACACTTACTAGAACGTGTATGAGTCACAATGCTGCCCTGCAAAGAAAATGCTTCATCAATTGTCACTTGCTTGCTACTTGTCTAAATGGATTAACAGTAAATACCAAGGTAACACTGTATATTAAAAATGGGCAAAGATGGCCAATAAACATGAAAAAATCCTCAAGAGCACTAATCATCAGCAAAATTAAAATTAAAACCACAATCAGATATCACCTCATATCTGTCAGAATAGCTATCATTAATAAATCAACAAATCGCCCTGAGCAGAGTGGTTCAGTTGGTTGGGTGCTGCCCTGCAAAGTGAAAAGGTCCCTGGTTTGATTCCCGGTCAAGGCACATTGTGGGTTCATTTTCTGACTGGGGCACATATGAGAAAAAAACAATCTATGTTTCTGTCTCACACTGATATTTCTCTCCTCTTTCTATCTCCCTTCCCCTCGCTCTAAAGATCAATAAATAAAACCTTAAAAAATAAATCAGTCAATAAACAACGTGCTGGCAAGGATGTGAACAAGGAACCCTTCTGCACTGTTGGTGGGAATGCAGGTTGGTGCAGCCACTGTGGACAACAGTGTGGAGATTCATCAAAAAATTTAAAATGGAACTGCCTCATAAACCAGTGATTCCACTTATGGGTATATATGCAAAGAAACCCAAAACACCAATTATAAAGAATATATGCACCCCACCCCTATGTTCATTGAAGCATTATTTACAATCCCAAGCTCTGAAAACAAACCAAGTTGCCATCAATAGTACAGTGGATAAAAAAGTGCTGATATATATATGTACATATAATACAATATTACTTGGACATGAAAAAGAACAAAATTTTACCATGTGCAAGAGCATAGGGGGTATTATACTAAGTAAAATAAGTCACTCAGAGAAAGACAAATACAATGATTTCACTTATATGTAGAATGTAGAGAACAATATAAATGAATAAACAAAACAGAAACAGAGTCATAAATACAGAAAGCAGACTGATGGCTGCCAGAGGGGAGGAGGGTTTAGTGACTGGGCAAAAAAGATGAAGGGATTGAAAAGTACAGATTGATAGTTACAAAATAGTCAATAATAGTGTATTAACTATGTATTGTGCCAGTGGTATACATGAAATATCAGGGAGAACACTTTATAAAGTATATGACTGTCTAACCACACTATACCTGAAACTAATAAAAAATTATATTGAATGTAAACTCTAATTTAAAAAATACAGTAATTATTGATAAGTGTATAGTTATTGACATTTTATTATTAATATTTTTTATCTTTTTCTTTTTAAAAGTCCCTTTAACATTTCTTATAATACTAGATTTGTTGTGAAGAACTCCTTTAACTTTTTCTCCTTGGAGAAACTCTGACTTTCAACTCTAAGTGACAGCTTTGTTGGGTAGAGTAATCTTGGTTGTGGATCCTTGCTTCATAGTTTCAAATATTTTGTACCAATTCCTCCTGGTATGCAAAGTTTCTTTTGAGAAATCAGCTGACACTCCTATGGGAGCTCCCTTGTGGGTAACTGCTTTTTTCTTGATGTTTTTAAGATTCAATTTTTTGTCTCTAATATTTGGCATTTTAATTATGATTTATCTTAGACTGGCCTCTTTGGGTTGACCTTGTTTGGGACTCTGCACTTCCTGGATTTAGATGCCTTTTTCTTTCACCAGGTTAGGGAAGTTTCCCACATTATTTCTTCAAATAGGTTTTAAATCCCATGCTCTCTCCTTTCTCCTTCCAATGATGAAAATGTTGGTACACTTGATTTTGCCCCAGATGGCCCTTAAAGTACATGGCCTGTCCAGAAACAGTCCAGCCTTTGTTAATATAGCAAGAATAGGTTATGCCCAATTGATGTAACCTGGCAGCCAAGGAGAATGGACTAGAATGCACATGTGTGAACAAGGACAATTTCATTGTACTAGTCAGCGGGAGCGGAAGATGCTATTGAGTGAGTATGTGTATTGTGTGGCCATCACATTAAAAATGACTGAGCAAGTAGAGCAACAAATATGCATCAAATATTGTGTTAAGCTTGAATATTCCTCCATGGAAAGTATCTGGATGATTCAGATGGCTTTCAGGAATGATGCAATGAGTGCAACACCAATAAAGGTGTAGCACAAAAAATCCTTCAAAGATGGTTGAGAATCTGTTGAAAGTGGTCCACATTCTGCAAAGCCTACAACAAGCAGAGTACCTGAGAATGTTGAGTGTGTTCAGGTTGCAACCAACAAAGATTGGCAACTGATAGTGTGAGAACTGGAAGCTGATCTAGGGATTCCAAGAACTACTGCCCCTCACCCCAGCCCCAGATTTTGATATGGGATCTTGGCAGGAAATATGTCATGGAAAAATTTGTTCTGTAGCTTCTGCTACCAGAGAAGAAGGAACATCATGATGCAGTTGGTAATGACATGATGATTCAAACTGCTACCAATGAACTATATTCCCTCAGGAAGGTTATAACTGGAGATGAATGGTGGTTCTACAGCTATGATCCAAAAACAAAGCCTTAGTCATCCCAATGGAACTTGTATGGTTCACCACACCTAAAGAAGGTATGGCAGAATTGCAGCAAGATGAAGACCATGTTAACTGTGTTTTTTGATTGGAAAAACCATTGAGGTAGTACTCCTCATTGTTCTTTATTGGTTAAGAGATGCAATATGATAAAAATGCCTGCAGCTGCAGGCAACTGATGATTGGCAGCTTCATCATGACAGTGTACCCACTCACACATCATGTCTCATGCAGTATTTTTAGTGAATCATCAAATCGCTCAGGTGATTTAGTCCCATATAGTCCAGATTTGGCACCCTGTGACTTCTGGCTTTTCCCAAAACGATGAGTAAAATCACCTTTGAAAGGGAATAGATTTAAGACTATCAATAAGGTTCAGGAAAATAGTACAGGGCAGCTGATGGCAACTCCAACAAAGCATTTTGCAGAGTGTTTTGAACAGTGGAAGAGAGGCTGGGAGAACTGTGTTGGGGTCCCAAGGTACCCATTTTGAAGGAGACTGAGGTGTCATTGTCCTATGTACAATGTTTCTTGTATCTTGTATCTTCTTCAATAAATGTCTCTATTCCCACACCACATGGCTCGATACTTTATGGAAATACCTCATAAGCTCCTTTTTAAAAATTCTTCTTCTTTTTGCTGTTCCAATTGTGTGTTTTCCACTACCTTGTCTTCCAATTCAGTGATTCAGTTATCTACTTCCTTTAATCTATTGTTGATTCTCATTAATGTACTCTCATTTCAGTTATTACATTCTTCATTTGACTAGTTATTTTTTATGTTTCTATCTCCATTTTATATACCTATCTCTCTGTTGAAGTTCTCACTGTGTTCACCTACTCTTCCCTTAAGTTGATTGTGCATCCTTATAGCCTGTATTTTGAACTCTACATCTAGTAGATTGCTTGACTCCATTTTTCTTAGTTCATTTTCTAAAATTTTGTTCTTTCATTTGGGACATGTTTCTTTTGTTTCTCTGTTTCCTCATTTTGGCTGCCTCCCCATGTTTGTTTCTATGTATTACATATACCTCCTACATCTCCCAGTTTTGCTAGAGTGGCATTATGTAGTAAGTGTCCTATAGGGCCCAGTGACTCAGTTTCCCTAATCACCTTATTTGGGTTCTCTAGAGGTGTCCCTTGTGTGAGTTATATAAGCCCTCCTATTATAATTGAGACTTGATTTCTGTTGCCACAGTCTTACTGACTTTGAGGAATGGCCATGACTACAGTGAAGGAGCTGTTGTGCAGGGATTGACCCATGGAGCAAGATTTGCTTTAGCAGGGCTCTGGTATTTGCCAAGTCCACACTTTGGTGTGTATTTTGTAGAGGTAGTTGGGTGTTGCTCTGAGGTGGTCTGAAACTGGCTATCAAATATGTTGCTTATGGTGCAGGCTAAGGTCAGTCACTGCCTATGCCCTATCTTGGGTCATTTGGTATGGGCTATAAAGTAATCTGCAGATGGATGCCACTTGTGCTGGGCTTGAAGGTGCTGGGAGAAGCTAAGCTTCAAACTGAGGTTGGCTGCCACTAGTGCTGACCTTAGGGTTGCTTATCAAGAAGTGCAAGGCATGCTGAAGCCACATGCGGTTTGTTTGGGGTTTGTGAATCTTTGAGAAAAGTTAGTAAAGTCTACAGCACAAGCCAAGACAGGTTGTTTATATGGAAAAGCCATTGGAAGTGGCTTTGGTGGGCCCAAAATTTGGGTGAGGCAGGGTTTCAGGGGACCACTAGAGCAGTGCAAACAGTGTGAACCAGGTTGACTCAGAGGTGGTATGCAGTTGTACCTGCAAGTTGGGTAAGGGGAGTTCTTAACAAAGAAACAAAATGGCAGAGATAGCAGCCATTCCAGCCTTCACACTGAAGCTAAACAATTCTTTTCTTCCCTATATTTCCTTGGTGCTTTTTAAAAAATCACCCAAGGACATGTTTATTCATTTTAGAGAGGGGAGAATGGAGGGGGAGAGAAAAGGAGAGAAACATTGATTGGTTGGAACATTTTCCCATACACCAAAAATTGTGGGTTTGCTCCCTGGTCAGGTCACATAAATAGGTTGTGGGTTCAATCCCTGGACAGGGCACATACAGAAGGCAACTGACCAGGGACTGAACCCTTAACCTAGGCATGTGCTATGACCAGAAATTGAATCTTCAACTTTATTGTTTATGGGATGAAGCTCCAACCAACTGAGCCACACCAGCCAGGGCCCCTGGGTGGTTTTTGAGCTGCTGCCCTAATGCTGGAGCTCAGAGTGAGTCTGAGTAGACTATGCATGGACCATTTAAGAGGAATGCCTGGGACTCCAGAAGCCCTGTTTCACTCAGCCACAATCCCTATTGTTTTTCACATACGGAAGTTATAGGGACTTCTCTTCCTGGCACTGGAACCCTGGGCTGGGGAGCCAGGCATGTGGGGAACTCTCACTTCTCAGAGCAGACCTCCACATCCAGGATATCCCTCCTGATCCTCAACTGCCACATGTGGGTGTTGGATCAGCTCATTCTGCATCTCCAACCCTCCTACCAGATTTAGTGTGGCTTCTCTATATCCTTAGTTACAGGACCCCTGTTCAGCTAGACTTCAGGTGGTTCTGAACGGTGGTTGTTCTGTAGCTTAGTTGCAATTTTGATGTGGTCATGGGAGAAGGTGAACACAGCATTTGCCTCCTTCACTATCTTGACTGAAAGTCCTAATAACAGCTATTTTTGTTACTAGATTATTATTATTAAAAAGTACATAGATGATAACATCACAACATAAAGTGATAGTGTCAGAAGCCATGGCCAAATTATGATCAGAAATAAATTCAGTCCAGAAGTCCCAACACAAAATATTCAGCAATTTCTCTCCTGGTGGTGTTATCATAGATGTTTTATTCTATTTTCCCTCTTCATAGTGAATTGCTTTAATATTACTTTTATTATAAGATAAAACACTAAATTTTCAATTAGAGTAAAGAAACCTAAATAAAGTTTAGGTATATCTGAAATACCAAATCAAAAGTAAAACTGGATTCTATTTTCAAACACTTGATTTTATCCACCTTCAGAGGAAAGGAATCCAGCACCCTGAGTGCCCTTGTAAATTTCTGCTCTAGATTTACACATGGAGGTCTAGATGAGCACAAACATACAATAAGAAAGCAAGAGGTGTTGAACATTGCAGGTAGGCTCACACTTAGTAATGGCACTTGGAGCCCTAACCTCCCACATATTTCACTCTAAGTAAACCATTTTTGAGATTACCCACATTTACCTACTAATAAGTTAATATACAGGGTAACTCAAGAATTTTCATATAGTTCTATCATCATGCCCAGGTTTCATGCTCGCCTTTATTCTCTACCTAACTTAAAAGCAGTGAACTGGGGATAATATTCTACATTTTTAGGGTCAACCAATAAATCTGACCAGTGTTTCCCCCCTGCAAACCAACAAAGCACTTTGTTTACATGTAGGGTCACTTATCAATAGAGTACTTTATTAAACTCAAAAAAATATCTCAAAAGAAACACCATTCTTCTAAGTACAGTGAATAAATTCTTGAGTTTAAAATTTGTTTGGGATTAGATATTTCTAGCAGTTTATCTGACCAATTATCACAAGAACATTTATTTCATTAAATTTCATCTAATAGAAAATTTCATGTTAGTGTACAGTAGTTGTACAGGCAGTATTGTGGATTATATATCTTTTTATTAAGTTTATTGGGATGACATCAGTTATGATTTTATAGGTTTCAAGTGTACATTTCTATGATACATCATCTTTACATTGCATTGTGTACCCACCACCCAAAGTCAAATGATCTTCATCACTATATGACTCTTGACCATTTACAACATTCCCTTCCCTCTGGTAACCACCAAGCTGTTGTCTGTGTCTGTGAGTTTTTTATTGTTTTTCTTGTTTGTTCATTTGTTACTTTTAGTTTTATATCTCATATATGGTTGAAATCATATGATTCTTAACTTTTTTCTCACTAATTTTGCTTAGCATGATATTCTCAAGGTTCATCCATGTTGTCACAAATGTCAGTATTTCATCTTTTGGCTGAGTAGTTTCCATTGCATATATGTACCACATCTTCTTTATCTAATCATCTATCAGAGGACACTTTGGTTGTTTCCAAGTGTCCTTTGAAATGCTTGTATAATCATTGGCCATCGTGTGTAATGCTGCAATGAACTCCTAGGGTGCACATAGCTTTGCAGACACATCTGTAAAGAAGACATATAAATAGCTAAGAGACATGCTCAGCTTTGCTAGCTATTAAAGAAATCCAAGTCAAAACTACAACGAGATACCATCTCATACCTATTAGAATTGCTATTATCAACAGGACAAGTAATTACAAGTGTGGAGAGGTTGTGAAATTAAAGGGACACTCATTTACTATTGGTGGGAATGTAAACTGGTACAACCACTATGCAAAAAAAGTATGAAGATTCCTCAAAAAAAACTAAGAATAGAACTGTCATATGACCCAGCAACTTCTCTTCTGGGTACCTAATCCCAAAATTTGAAAAAAATTATTCATAAAGATTGTATTTATTTTGAACTTTGTATTTTTCTTCAAGGGCACAATACTCTTTAAAACAAATTGAAAACATTTAAAAGAATTTTAAACAAGTTTTTTAAATGTTCAGGTTGCTTTTTAAAAAGTGTGCCAGATATGATACTAGGCTCTAGGGATATCATGCAAAACACACAGTCCTTTCCCTCACAGATTGGACTACAGAGAGGGAAGAGTATAGGGTGAGTATGGACACACATGCCTGTATAATCACTAGCATGGGACTAAGAACACATATATAGTGGCCATGACAAGGCACCACTTGCATCTCCAACTGCAGGGAGCAGAGCTCAATGATGGTCCCACTGTAACTCCTCCTTATTCTTCAGACTCCTCCCAGCCCATAGCTAAGCACAAAGGGAATCCATTTAGTGGGAGACCAGACTCCTCTAATGGAGTCTCACAGAGTCAGAGACTCTTCCTACCCACTTCTCCTTCTTTTGCCTTACAGGGTCTAGACCACGCATGTGACCTGAAAGCTCTCCCTATCTACTCCTGCTCCTCCCACTCCTGGCCTTTAAACTGTATAAGCATTTCCCCTAACAAATCCCTTGCACTTCTAATCCCTTTTTGGCATTTGCTTCTCATTCCCCTCTTATATGCTGAATAATATAGCATGTAAGAGGGGAACATAACCTAGTTTGAGGGGTAAGGGAAGACTGGTGTGGGGGGGGGGTGAAGATGCTAACTAAGCAAAGATATGAGTACAAAATGAAGGCAAGAAGGACAAGAGGAAAAAGGAAACATTCCAGATACGTATTAGCATGTGCAAAGCTCCAATCACAGGACAGAGTGTATCCAGTTAGAAAAAAAAGAGAAAGAAGAGAGCTTTAGGTAATTTGCCTAGAATAGTAAAGAGAGGGAGGGAAGGAGCAGGAGGGAGAGGCAGAGGGATAAACAGAGAGAAGATTGTCAAGAGGTAGACAAGAAACAGATAAAGAGAAAAATAAAAAATACCCATTCCTAGTCCTGATGGGATAGCTCAGTTGCTTGGAGCATCATCCCATACACCAAAAATTTGCAGGTCCCAGTCAGGGCACATACCTAGATAGTGGGTTCAATCCCTAGTCAGGTAACATATGTTTCTCTCTCTTTCCACCCACCCCCATTCTCTCTCTCTAAAATTAATAAACATATCTTCAAGTGAGGATTAATATATTCATTTATACACACACACACACACACACATATCCATTCTGACTCACCATAGTGACGTATTCTATTACTCCATGGTGTCTAAGAAAATACCCTATATAAGCATGGGTCCCATTTAATTTTCCATAAAAAATTATTTATTATGGTCAGGAGATGGCAGCTAGATAGGTGGGAGCAGAGTCCACTTCCCGCAGCAAACAGATGGAACACCTAGACAATCTTCTGAGGAACACAGTGAACAGCCAACAGTATCCCAGTATATATGAAGGTTGGAGGATAAAATTGTAGAGGACACTGAGAATCAGACAGTAAGGAGATTGCTTTGGAATGGTAAGGTCCCTGAGACCAGAGAGGGGATGAGGGCTGCTGCAGCACAAGATCCGCTGCCTGCTGGGCCTGCTGTAGGATTCTTGGAAGAGAGTCAAATCAACAGCTCCCTCCCCTGCCAAACAGGGAGGATAGAGCAGCACAAGAATGGACCTGGATGCTTGAAGTCGCTGGGGGGAATAAAGACAAAGTGGCAGATGCACAGGGGCAGTGTTTACCTGCTGAGACTGTGGATGCCGCCTGGGTCATTACCAGAGAAACTGGGGAGCCAGGTGATGCCTGGAGAAGGGAGAAGAGTTGGGCCATGATGGACCATGACTCGGAGATTCTCTGGTCTGGTTGGAAATTGGGGCTGTGTGAGAGGCTGGGCACTTGTTAGCAACGTAAGGCTTGAACAAGAGGGTGTCGTTCATAAAAAGGGTTCTTAGTGGCTGTTTAGGGAATTCTCCCACAGTGGCTGCCCCTGCCTCTTCCTGCTGTGTCCCTGAAGCTGCCACAGCCTTAGCTGCCCCTAACCTCCCTACACCCTTGCAGCACCCAACCCTGCCTCCGCTGTGGCTGTGCACCACCCTCCCCCCCCCCCCCGCCACAGCAACAGAGGCCAGTGTGCCCACGTCTGAAGCCCCAGTGGTGTGTGCCTGCACCAACTGCAGCAGACACAGGGGCACTTCTGCCCTGCAGGGGCATGACTGGCAAGTTAAGAGGAAGGAGGTGGTGCCCCCCGCAGAGGAGAACAGCAGGGCTCAGGGAGTTAGCAGTCTACAGACTTAACTCAGTGGGGTGGCTGAGCTACCTTGAAAACTTTGAGATGCCTAGAACCTAAGGACAGCAAAGAGTGGGAAGGTGGTATATGAGTTGGCCCTAATTGGTGCACCTCAAGGACAGCACAAGTGTGGACTGAAGGCATAGGCCTGGTGCAGAAGCGCACTGGGGGCCCAGCAGCAACTGAAGAACTGGGTTGGAGGCTGGACAACTGTGAAGAGTACAGCCCAGACCCGGTCCACATCAGCACAAAACCATAGGAAGGGAGAAAAGCAAAACCAATCCCCCCTCAGTCTGCTGCAGCCAGTAAGACAAGCAGAATTCTCTTGGCCAGTTAAAGCCAGCAGGAGGCTGTTTTCTTTCTTTCTTTTTCTTTTTTCCCTTATTTTTTTTCCCCACAAGTGAAACAATAAGACCTGGAGCTGTGAAAGGACCACAGTTAGATCCAAAGAGGGATCATCCTAACAACTAAGAAACTGAGACAAATTTCACTTTGCTATTCCAGAGAACTTGCAAGTTATTGTTTATTTGTAATATTATTATTATTATTATTATTTTCATCATTTTACTTCTTTTATTTTATTAGTATTTTTTATTTCTCTTCTTTTTGTTAAGTTTTCTTCATCTTATTTGTTTAATTACATCGTTTGATTGATTTTCCTTGTTTTCTCTTTCATAGTGTATTTTTAATTTTCCTTCTTTCGCTTCACCTATGTTCTAATAGTACACTACTCTAGGTCATATACTTGTTATTCTTGTTATTCAGATCACATAGATTCTGTCATATGATTCTGTCACTAGAACTGTTGTTCCAGCACTATTGTACATTAGTTGTTGTTCTATACAATTGTAAACAATACCCAGCACCCGGATCTTAGTCTATTTCACTGTCTTCCAGAAATTTATTACTGTTGTGGTCAACTCTATTCTCTTGCACACTACCCCTACTTCCTATTCTTTACTCTCACTGTATCTCATAATCTTACCTCCCACAAGCTCACTGTTTTCTGGATCCAACTCACAATCCTTCCCCCTTTTATTCCAACCCTTCCTCTTTTTCCCACCCTTATCTTTTCCCCACACTTTCTAAAGAGTACTAGTTAGGTGAACTATAACAATTAACACCATACATACCAAAGCATCTGCTATCTCTTCTCTATGGGTTGGTACTTTAAATTTGATAGAACACACTAGCACTGTCTTAATACCTTTTGCCTTTCCCCTCCAACTGATCACATAAAAGAGTAGGTGGAAGCTGCAAACACCAGTATACCTGCTGAAAGAGAACCTACCAACAAAGGAACCAGCAACAGATAATAAAGGAAGATGGTGAAGGACTGAGTGAAAGCCACACTAACCTCCAGCCGGGGCCAATCTGGAAGTACAACTAAAAAGTGGATACATTACCCACAACAAACAACTGTACAATAGCAAGAAAGAAGCCTCAAAACCTCCGAGAGACAGAAGAACCAGCTTCAACACAAACTGTCTGCACCTGCACAATAGCATATAAGATGTGGTGGGTAGAGTGACTCTCAGTCAACAAGCTGGAGGGAAGGACTCACCAAAGAAAGACCCAACAACTATCAAAACCCAAAGACATACAAAGAGCCAACACCAATGACAGCTCAAGAACAGCAAGTTCAGGAGATCAAGGACACTGGACCACTGACTCTCACAGATCTCTTACCATAGACATTCACACTGCAAACCCAGGGAGCCAGAACAGATCCACCATTTAAAAAGCACAGGCTAGCAAGAAGAGTCTCATGAACAATAGGAAGACAAATAAATAAACCCCAAATGAAAGGAAAGGAGGAAGCCTCAGAAAGAATGCTAAATGAAATAGAAGCAAGTCAACTATCAGATATGGATTTCAAAGGAATGGTTATAAGGAAGGTCAATGAGTTCACTGAGAATTAGCAAAAACTACAGGGAAACTATAATGAACTCATGCAAACTATATCAACATGAAAAAAGAAATAGAAACTATCAACAAGGGCCAAGAGGAAATGAAGAATACAATTTCAGAATTGAAGAACATAGTAGAAGGAATCAAAAGCAGGCTAGATGAGGCAGAAGATCTAATCAGCAAGCTGAATTACAAGGTAGAAAAAACAACCAGAAAGAGCAACAAAAGAAAAAAGAATCAGGAAGAACAAAAAGGTGTTAAGGAACTGCAGAACAACATAAAACATATTATTATATTATGTTATATAATATATGCTATATATATAACATGTTATATTATAGCATATAATATCCTTATAATACAGGCACCCGAAGGAGAAGAAGAGCAAGGGATAGAAAACCTGTTTGCAAAATAATGATAGAAAACTTCCCTAATTTAATGAGAGAAAATGTCACACAAATCCAGGAAACAGAGAGTCCCAATCAAGAGGAATACAAAGACGCCCATTTCAAGACACATCATAATTAAAATGGCAAAATTCCAAGACAAAGAGAGAATCTTAAAGGCAGCAAGGGAAAAGCAGGAAGTAAAATACAAGGGAGCCCCTATAAGACTATCAGCTTACTTCTCAGTGGAAATGCTTCAAACCAGAAGGCACTGGTAAGAAATATTCCAAGTAATGAAAATCAAAGGCCTGCAACCAAGGCTACTCTTTCAAACAAGGCTCTCAATTAAAATGGAAGACCAAATAAGGAGTTTCCCAGATGAAAGAAGCCACAAAGAATATACCCCTTTAAACCAGCTCTACAAGAGAGGCTAAAGGGTCTGCTTTAAAAAAAGGGCAAAAAAAGAGTGAGAGAGAGAGAGGAACACAGGTAAGAAGGAAGTAAATGGCAATGAATAAGTACCTATCAGTAATAACCTCAAACATAAATGGATTAAATGCTCCAATCATCAAATAGCTGAATGGATAAGAAACAATTAACTACACATATGGTGTCTATAAGACACCCATCTCAGAACAAAAGACCTACACAGATTGAAAGTCATGAGCTGAAAAAAAATATTTCAAGCAAATGTATAGAAAAAAAAGCCTAGGTAGAAATACTTATATCAGACAAAATAGACTTCAAAAAAAGAGCAATAAAAAGAGATGCAGAAGGTCACTGCATAACACTCAAGGGAAGAATCCTTCAGGAAGACATAAACATTGTAAATAGATATGCATCCAACATAGGAGCACACAAATATATAAGAAAAATCTTGGAGGACTTCAAGAAATATATTGAAAATAAAAAATATATATAATAGGGGGTTTTAACACCCCACTGTCAAAAATGGATAGGGTTCCAAAGAAAATATCAACAAAAATATTGTGTCATTGAACATGCCCTAGATGAAGTGGACTTAACTGATATATATATAGAGAGAGCCTTTCATCCTGAAGAAGCAAAATATACATTCTTTTCAAAAGCACATGGAACATTTCAAAGACAGAGCACATGATAGGACACAAAACCAGCCTCAACAAATTCAAGAAAATTGAAACCAAAGCAAGCATTTTCTCTGGCTACAAGGGACTGAAACTAGAAACCAAACTCAAGGAAAAAACTCAAAATACTCATATTCATGGAGATTGAAGAGTATGCTATTAAACAATGAATGGGTCAAAAATTAGATCAAGGAAGAAATCAAAAAGTTTCTGGAAATAAATAAAAATGAACTCACAACAACCCAAAACTTATGAGACACAGCAAAGGCAGCCCTGAGAATGAAGCTCATAGCAGTACAGGCCTACCTAAAAATGATAGAAACATTTCAAATAAACAGACTAATCCCACACCTATAACAACTGGAGGAGGAACAACAAAGACAGCCCAGAGCAAGTACAAAGGAGGAAATAACCTAGGTCAGAGCAAATTAAACAACATAGAAACTAAAAGAACAATTCTAATGATCAATAAATGTAGGAAATGGTTCTTTCAAAAGATAAAATAGTGTTTAAGCTGACTCATGAAGAAAAAAAAAAAGAAGACACAAATTAAAACAATCAGGAATGAAAGAGGAAAGATTATAACAGATGCCATAGAAATACAATGAACTGTAAGACATTACTATGAACAACTATAGGCCAAGATTTGAAAACCTGGTTGAATTGGACAAATCTAAAAAAACAATAATCTTCAAAAACTATATGAAGAGGAAGCAGAAAACCTGAACGGAACAATAATAGCTGATGAAATTGAAGCAGTTATCAAAATACTCCTGACACACAAACGTCCTGACTGGATAGTTTCATAGGACAATTTCACAAAGCATTTAAGGAAGAGCTAATCCCTATACTTCACAGACTATTCCAAAAAATTAGAAGACGGAAGATGCCCAAACTCTTCTTTCATAAGAATCCAGCATCATCTTGATCCCAAAACCAGATAAAGACATAACAAAGAAAAAACTTCAGAGAAATATCTCTGATGAACATAGATGTTAAAATCCTCAACAAAATAGTGGCAAACCATATCCAACAATACATTAAAAATATCGTATACCATAATCAAGTTGGATTCATCACAGGGATGCAAGGATGGTACAATATTTGTAAATCAATAAATGTAATACATCACATAAACCAAAGGAAAGACAGAAATCACATGACCATATCAATAGATGTAGAAAATGCATTTGATAAGGGACAGCACCCACTTATGATACAAATACTCAGCAAAGTGGGAAGAGAGGGAACATTCCTCAACATAATAAAGGCCATATGTGAGAGACCTACAGCCAACATCATACTCAATGGGCAAAAACAAAAATCTTTTCACTAAGATCAGGAATAAGACAAGGATATGTGCTTTCATCACTTCTATTCAACATAGTACTGGAAATCCTAGCCATAACAATCAGACAAGAAAAAGAAATTAAAGGCATCCAAATTGGAAAGGAGGAAGCAAAACTGTCATTGTTTGCAGATGACATGAAAGTGTACATAGAAAACCCTATAGATTCTACCTAAAAACTACTCACCTAATAAGTGAATTTGGCAAAATACCAGAACATGAAGTCAATATTCAGAAATCAAAGATTGTTTTGTACACCAACAATGAAATATCAGAAACAGAAATTAGGGGAAAAAATCCGCTTGATATAGAAACAAGGAACCAGAGGAGAGAGAAGAGGGAATTTCAGGGGAAAAGGGGAAGGGTTTACAGGAACAAAGTTAAAAGACACATGGATAAAAGCTAGGGGGAGGGTGGTAATGGGAGGGAAGTTGGGGGGACTGGGCTTGATTGGGAGTAAAGGGGAGAAAAGTGTACTTGCACAATCATTAAAATAATAAAATAAAAATAAAAAAAGAAACAAGGAAAGTAAAGCATCTAGGAATAAACCTAAACAAGGAGGTAAAAGACCTGCACTCAGAAAACTACACAACACTGAAGAATGAAATTAAGGATAAAACAAACAAATGGAAGCATGTACCATGTTCATGGATTGGAAGAATTAACATCATCAAAATGTACATACTACCCAAAGTGTTTTATAGATTCAATGTAATCCCTATTAAATTACCAATGACATATTTCACAGATATAGAGGAAACAGTTTAAAAATTTATATGCAACCATATACAACTCTGAATAGCTGCAGCAATTTTGAGAAAGAAGAACAAGTAGGAGGAATCACAATATCTGATACCAAAAGGTATTACAAGGCCACTGTAATCAAACAGCCTGCTACTGACACAAGAACAGACACATAGACCAACGGAACAAAATAGACAGCCCAGAAATAAGTCCAAGTCTCTATGGTCAATTAATATTTGACAAAGGGGGCAAAAGTATAAAATGGAGTAATAACAGCCTCTTCAACAAATGGTGTTGGGAGATCTGGACAGCTACATAAAAAAAAATATGACACTCTATCACCAACATACGCCATACACAGAAATAAATTCAAGGTGGATAAAAGACTTAAATATAAGTCATGATACAATCAAATTCCTATAGGAAAACATAGGCAGGAAAATCTCACATATTCCATGCAGCAATATTTTCACTGATATGTTCCCTAGAGCAAGGGACATAAAGGAAAGAATAAACAAATGGGACCTCATCAAAATAGAAAGCCTCTTCATGGCTAAAGAAAACAGTATTAAAATGAAAAGCAAACCAACTGTATGAGAAAACATATTTGCTAATGATACCTTGGACAAGGGTTTGATGTACAGATATATAAAGAACCCACACGACTCCATTCCAGGAATACAAACAATCCAATTAAAATATGGGTGAAAGCCTGGCTGGTGTAGCTCAGTGGATTGAGCGTGGGCTGTGAACCAAAGCATCGCAGGTTTGATTCCTAGTCAGGGCACATGCCTGGGTTGCAGGCCACGGCCCCCAGCAACCACGCATTGATGTTTCTCTCTCTCTCTCTTTCTCCCTCCCCTCCCTCTCTAAAAATAAATAAATAAAATTAAAAAAAAATATATGGATAAAAGCCCTGAACAGACTCTTCCCCAAGGAGGACATACGGAGGGCCCAGAGACATAAGAAAAGATGCTTAGCATCACTAGCCATCAGAGACATGCAAATTAAAACCACAATGAGATTCCACTTTACACCGATGAGAGTGGCCATCATAAACAAATCAACAAACAAGTGTTGGAGACAATGTGAGGAAAATGGAACCCTAGTGCACTCTTGGTGGTAATGCAGACTGGTACAGCCACTGTGGAAAACAGTTGGAACTTCTTCAGAAAACTAAACATGGAACTTCCTTTTGACCCAGCAATTACAGTGTTGGGATTATATCCTAAGAACTCTGAAACACCAATCCAAAAGAACCTTTGCACCCCAATGTTCATAGCAGCACAATTTACAATAGCCAAGCGCTGGAAGCAACCTAAGTGCCCATCAGTAAATGAATGGATCCAAAAACCATGGTACATTTACACAATAGAATACAACACAGCAGAAAGAAGGAGTTCCTATGCTTTGCGACAGCATGGATAGAACTGGAGAGCATTATGCTAAGTGAAATAAGCCAGGCAGTAAAAGATAAATACCATATGATCTCACATTTAAGTGGAACCTAATTGATAAAACAAACAAGCAAGCAAAATATAACCAGAGACATTAAAATTAAGAACACTCTGACAGTAACCAGAGGGGAGGTGAGCGGGGTAATGCGGCAAAGGGGGGAAGGGTTTTGTGGAACAATGATAAAGGACATATGGAGAACACTAAGGGGGGGTGGAATCAGGGGAGGGAGGTGGGGATGGTTCAGGTGAGGGGGCAGTAGTGGGAGGTCAATGCAGACAATTGTACTTGAACAACAATAATGTAATTTTTAAAAAATAAAGGAATTTTAAAATCAAAATATTATTATGATTTATCAAGATACCATTTTTTCACTTAAAAAGGGAAGAATTTATGCCATTAGTTTAAAGTTTCAATAAGGAAGTCCAAAAAAGAAGAAAGCCAACACTGTAGAATTCCTTGAGTCAACGTAACTAACACTTTTGGTAAAGTTAAAGTGTTAATATGGTATAGGCTAAGCAGCTTAAACAAGTAGACACCAAACACAATGGTTTAATAGAGATAAATATGCATTTCTCCTGTACATAATGGTACAAATAGAAAGAAGTACTGTACGGTGGGTAGAGAATTCTGATCTATAGGACCACAATGAAACCCATGATGGTGGGTTGGCTCTGCCATCTTTCAAACATGGCTCCCATATAGCTGCTCCATGTTGCCGTTTTCTCAATTATCCACCAGTAAGAGAAAGAAGGGAAGAGAGACTCCTTTTTGCCTAAACTTAGATGTACAAATACAGATGCCTACAAAGTAGGCTGGGTATCGTAGTCTTTAGTGGGGCACCTACAAGCCCATGTAAAACATGGAGAAGTATTCTATTATTAAAAGAACAAAACTTGAATTGGTCAAAGAAGAAATCACAAGAGAAATTTAAAAAATTCCTTGATACATTTGAAAACATAAATGAAACATACTAAAGCTTATAGAATACAGCTAAAGCAGTGCTAAGAAGGAAGTTTATGGTTGTAAGCACTTATATTAAAAACTGAAGAAAGATCTCAAATCAACAACCTAAATTTACAACTCAAGGAATAGAAAAAGAAGAACAAAGCAAACTGAAAGCTATGAGGAGGGAGAAAATAATAAAAATTAAGGCAGAGATAACTAAAATAGGAAATACAGAAATAAATCAATGAAACTAAGAATTGTTTTTTTGAAAGATCAACAAAATTGACAAATCTTTAGATTAAAAAGAGATAAGACTAAAATAACTAAAATCAGAAATGAAAGAGAAGACATACAACTGTTGCAACCAGGTGGGAAAGGATTATGAGACTACTATGAACAACTGTATGCTAACAAACTAGATAATCTAGAAGAAAGGAATGGACTTCTAGATACATACAACCTACCAAGGCTGAATCATGAAGCAATAGAAAATCTGAACAGGCCAATAACTAGTAAAAATATTGAATCAGTAGCCTTCCAACAAAGAAAAGCCCAGGACCAGATGGTTTCACTGGAGAGAATTCTACAAAATATTTAAAAAACAGTTAACACAAATACTGTCCCAAACTCTTCCAACAGAATTGAAGAGAAGGGAACACTTCTAAAATCTTTTTACGAGGTCACCATTACCCTGATACCAAAACTAGATGAAGATACTACAGGAAAACTACAAGCTAATATTACTGATGAACATTGATGCAAAAACCTCAACAAAATCCTAGCAAGCCAAATGCAACAGCACATTAAAAGTATTATCCCACCATAACCAAATAGGATTTATTCCTAGAATGCAAAGATGTTCAACCTATGAAAATCAATAAATATATTACCACATTAACACAGTAAAGGAGAAACCCATTTGATAATCTCAGTCAATTCAAAAATAACAAATAAAGAGATTCAACACACTTTCACAACAAAACCACCCAACAAACTAGGAATAGAAAGAGACTACTTCTACATAATAAAGCCATAAATGAAGAGCCCACAGCTCATGTCATACACGATGGTGAAAGATAAAGTGCTTCCTCTAAGATTAGGGACAAAACAAGGATGGCCATTATTGCCACATTTAGTTAACATAGTATTAGAAACAATTAGGAAAAAAATAAAAGAAAGAAAATAAATCCAAATTGAAAAGGAAGTGGTGAAATTATCTTTGTTCACAGATAACATAAACTCTCCTATAGAAAAACCTAAAGATTACATATACACACAACTGTTAGAATTAATAAATAAATTCAGCAAAGTTGCAGGATACAACATAAACACAAAAAATCAGTTGTGTTTCCATATACTAACAATGAACAATCCAAAAGGAAATATAAGAAAACAGTTACATTTACAATAGCATATAAAAGAATGAAATACTTAGGAGTAAACTTAACCAAGGTGGCAAAGAATTGTACACTGAAAACTACAAAACATTGCAGGAAGCACTAAAACAAATTAATGGAAAGACATCTTGTGTTCATGGGTTAGAAGATTTAACATAGTTAGGATGTTGATATTACCAAAAGCAATGTACAGATCCAACAGAATCCCTTTCAAAATCCCAACAGAAGCTTTTTGAAAAAAACAAACAAAAAAAAACACCCCATATTCTTTGGACTATAAGACACACTGTTTCCCCCCAAATTTGAGAGGACAAGAGGGTGTGTCTTATAGTCTGAATATAGCTTACCTGGCTCACTGCGGGGGGCAGTGGTGAAGCGGGGTCACAGATTATTAAATATTTTACCACATTTTTTGCTTCAAAATTTTTTTCCTACTTTCCTCCTCTAAAACCTAGGTGTGTCTTATAGTCCTAAAACTACAGTATATCCTAAAATTTGTATGAAATCTAAAGGCACACCAAATAGAAATAGAACAAGGTTGGAGAATACTCACTTTCTGATTTCATATTATGAAGCTACAACAAATGAACCATTGTGGTACTGCCATAAATATAGACACAGAAACCAATAAAATAGAAGAGAGAGAGCACAGATACAACCTTTGCATACAAGGTCCAGTGATTTTCAACTAGGAGGCCAAGACCACTAAATGGAAAAGGACTGTCTCTTTGAAAAACTGGTGTTTTCCTTATGAAAAAGAGTGAGGTTGTACCATTATCTTACACCATATACCAAAATAAATAAGTAAATAAAACCTCAAAATGAATTAAAGACCTTAACATAAGACCCCAAACTATAAAACTCAGAGATGAAAACATGCAAAATGCTTCATGACACTGGACTTGACAATGATTTACTTGATATGACACCAAAAGCAAAAACAGAAATGGGACTACATAAAACTTCAAAATTTTTGTTCATCAAAGGATACAGTCAACTACAACAGTGCAAAAGCAACCTATGGAATAGGAAGAAATATTTGCGAATCATATATCTGATACAAAGTTAATATCTAGAATTTAAAAAGATTTCCTGCAAGTTAACAACTAGAAAAAAAATTCAGTAAACTGGTTTAAAAAGGGGCACAAAGTAATGCAAATCTAAATCAAAATGAGGTATCCCTTTACACGTATTAAGATGGCTACTATTAAAAAATCCCAGAAAATAACTTGTTGGTGAGAATGTGGGGAAACTGAAACACTTGTGCAGTGTTGGTGAGAATCTATACTGGTGCAGCCATTATGGAAAACAGTATGGCAGGCAAAATATTAAAAATAAGCCCTGACTAGTGTGGCTCAGTTGGCTTGGCATTGTCCCACAAAGCAAAAGGTCACTGGTTCCATTCTCAGTCAGGGCTCATGCCTGAGTTGTGGGTGCAGCCCTCACACAGGGTTCAGACAAGAGGCAACTGATTGATGTTTCTCTCTCACACTAATGTTTCTCTCCCTCCCTTTCTTCCTCTTTTTCTGTTTCTCTAAAAATAAATAAGTTAAATCTTTAAAAAGTATATTAAAAATATGACTTCCAGTCAAGATTGAGGCACAGGTGGATATACTTTTCCTCCTCACACAACCAAAAGAAGTACAAGAACAAATTTAAAAACAAAAAATAACCAGAACTGCCAGAAAATCGAACTGTATGGAAGCCTGACGAATAAGGAGTTGAACAAGAAACATTCACCCAGACTGGTAGGAGGGGCGGAGACAGGAAGCCAAGGTGGAGATGTCTCATGGCAAGGCAGCACCTGGAGGACCAGGGCGGGAAAGGGGGTGGCTGGTGGAGCAGGCAGTCCCACATTTGCATGCAGTCCCACATTTGCATCCAGGTAAGCCAGAGGAACAATGGGGAGGGAGACAGGCTGCACAACCCAGTTGTGTAGTGTGGAGAAATAAAGTCTCAAAAAACCTGGCTGTAAAGACCTGTGGGGCTAGAGGCTGCAGGAGAAACTCACAGACTCACAGGAGAGATCATTGGAGAGACCCACAGGGTCCTAGAATATATAGAAAACCACCCACTTGAGAATCAGCACCAAAAGGGCTCGAGTTGATTGCCGGTAGTGGTGGAAGAAGTGACTGAAAGCTGGCTGAGAGCTGAGCAAGCAGCCTTGTTCCCTCTCTGAACCTTCTCTCACATATAATGCAGCAATGTGGATTGCCCCTCCCTTGCAAATACCTAAGGCTCTGCTCCTTACTTATAACAGGTGTGCTGAAACAAGCAAAAAATTAAAATTAAAATTAAAAAAAAAAAAGCCCAAATGAAAGAACAGAAAAAGCTCCAGAAAAAATATAGCTAAGTGATGAAGAAAGATCCAACCAATCAGATGCAGAGTTCAAAACACTGGTAATCAGGATGCTCACAGAAATAGTTGAATGTGGTCACAATACAGAGATAAAAAAGAAGGCTATGAAAAGTGAAATAAAGGAAAATATATAGGGAACCAACAATGATGACAAGGAAAACTGAGACTCTAATCAATGGTTTGGAGCAGAAGAAAGAAAGAAACATTCAGTCAGAAGAGAATGAAGAAACAAGAATCAAAAAAAAAAAAAAAGAGAGAGAGAGAGAGAGAGGCTTAGGAACCTCCAGGACAAGTTTAAATGTTCCAACATCTGAATCATAGGGGAGCCAGAAGGAGAAGAGGAAGAGCAAGAAATTGAAAACTGATTTGAAAACATAATGAAGGAGAACTTCCTTAATCTGGCAAGGGAAATAGACTTCTAGGAAGTCCATAATGCTCAGAGTCCCAAAGAAATTTGGCCCAAGGAAGCACACACCAAGACACATCATAATTACATTAGCCAAGAATAAAGATAAGAAGAGAATCTTAAAAGCAGCAAGAGAAAAGGAGACAGTTACCTCAAAAGAGTGTCCATAAGACTGTTGGCTGATTTCTCAAAAGAAACCTTGCAGGCAAGAAGGGGCTGGAAAGAAGTATTTTAAGTCATGAAAGACAAGGACCTACATCCAAGATTACTCTATCCAGCAAAGCTATCATTTAGAATGGAAGGGCAGATAAAGCGCTTCCCAGATAAGGTAAACTTAAAGGCATTCATCATCACCAAGCCCTTATTATGTGAAACGTTAAAGGGACTACTAAGAAAAAGGAGATAAAAAATAGAAACTGTAGCCCTGGCTGGTGTGGCTGAGTGGATTGAGCGCGGGCTGTGAACCAGGCATCGCAGGTTCGATTCCCAGTCAGGGCACATGCCTGGGTTGCAGGCCATGTCCCCTAGCAACCGCACATTGATGTTTCTCTCTCTCTCTCCCTCTCCCTTCCCTCTCTAAAAAATAAAATAAAATAAAATGAGCATTGCAATAAAGTGAGACATAATTTAAAAAAAAAATAGAAACTGTAAAATGACAACAAACTCACAACTATCAACAACCAAACTTTAAAAAAAAATTAACTGGAGCTTCCGGCCAAGGACAACAAAAATTGAGAAAGAAGAAACAACCAGAACAGAGAGAAATGAACCAAATGGAAGTCTGACTACCGTATATCCAGACCTGTAAGGAGGGGCGGAGTCAGAGGCCTACGGAGAGGGATCCAGGGTTTCCCACCAGAAAGAGGGGTGGCTGGCAGACGCAGGTGTGCAGGGCGCAGACGGCAGTTGGTGAACCCCAGAAGCGCAGGGGCGGCTGACGGACTGGTGGCAGACCCTGGGCCCGGGAAGCAACAAACAGACCCAGTGCACCGCAACCACAAGTTCACGCGCAAACTAAGTGAAAACAGGCAGCAACACAGACCGTGCAACCCAGGGACCCAGCACTGCCAGGAAAAAAAGCCTAAGAGCACTGACTGAAAATACCTGTGGGAATTGAGGCCGAGAGATTCTCTCAGCCTCACAGAAGGCTCTTGGGGAAACCCACAGAGTCCAAGAAAGTACACAAGCCCACCTGCCTGAAAGCCAGCAGCAAAAGGGCCCAATTTGCTTGTGGGAAGCAGCAAAGGGGACTGAAGTCCTACAGAAAGCGGAGCAGGTGCCATTGTTCCCTCTCAGACCCCGCCCCTACATACAATGTCACAACCCAGCGACTGGGGTGCCCTGCCTTGGTGAACACCTAAGGCTCCGCCACCCATATGTAACACCTGCAACCAGACCAAAGGAAAATAAAAATAAAAAAGATGGCTCAAACAGAATTAAAAGCCCCAGATCCAATTTCTTTAAGTGACCGAGAGATAGCCAACCTATCAGATGCACAGTTCAAAGCACTGGTGATCAGGATGCTCACAGAATTGGTTTAATTTGGTCATAAATTAGATGAACAAATGCAGGCTACAATAAGAGAAATGAAGGAAAATGCACAGGGAACCAATAGTGAGGGGAAGAAAACTGGGACTCAAATCAATGGAGTGGACCAGAAGGAAGAAAGGAACAACCAAACAGAAAAGAATGAAGAAACAAGAATTCCAAAAAAATGAGGAGAGGCTTAGGGACCTCCAGGACATCTTTAAACATTCCAACATCCAAATTATAGGGGTACCAGAAGGGGAAGAGGAAAAACAACAAGTGGAAAAGTTATTTGAACAAAAAATAAAGGAGAACTTCCCCAATCTGGCAAGGGAAATAGACTTCCAGGAAGTGCAGGAAGCTCAGAGAGTCCCAAAGAGGTTGGACCCAAGGAGGAATACACCAAAGCACATCATAATTACATTAGCCAAGGCAAAAATGAAGGAGAGAATCCT